>VYZW01041953.1:101554-120827 GCA_013401315.1 Balaeniceps rex
GTCAGTCATATTGTTCTGTTTTTCCCCTTGCCCCTTAAAACCAAGACCACTTTTCTCCATTTCAGTAGAGGTCTACAGCCTAATCTGGATGTCCATCAGAACTAGGCCTACTCCTGACTTAGGCTGCTCTAATCTTTGCATTGAAAGGTTTTGGGATTTTTTTTTTTATGAAATCAGGAGACTTATACTGATGTATAGCTGGTAAGAAATGCTAGAATGGCAAATCACACAGGTCTTGAAAGTAAGGTCTTGAAAGAAACACATCAGTTTCACAAATGTGCTTTTCAAGCACCTTTACATAAGCAGGTAAGCAACTAACTATACAGCAACCCTTCTGGTGTTCCCATGTGTGTAAAGATGTTATTTTTTGCCAAAGGAACTCTTTATGTCAATTTCCTTCCATGTGTGAGCTTGAAAGGCCATCCAGAGCTTTCTATATTCTGTCCCATGGATTCTTAGAAGGCTTAAGTAGGCTTATGACATTCTGTTTATGAATGATCTCTGACTTTCAAAAAGTACCCATTTCTCATTCGTTTTACCTTATTATGATCTGGTGGAATCAGGTAAGCCTTCAAGGTTTGCCTTCAGGGACTATCCATCCTCCTTTGTGGTGCCAACACAGAGGAAACACATGTCCCTGAGATTCTTCTGAACTTTGAAGGCACCAGCTCTTGCACAGGCTTCTCTGACATTCTCTCTATATTTGCTGTTGGACTAAGCTGTCAGCCTAACAAGCTTTCCTCTTCCTGGAGATATTGTGTAAATTAAAACCTGGTCAGGTCTCCATCACTGGTGTACCTGATGATCACCTCATTATCAGTAATAAAATGAAGCTCAGCTACAGCTGGTGGTGATCTACTTTAATGACCAATGAAGTTTATATTAAGTTTCTCAGTAGTGTTTATATTACACTACTACACTATATTATAATTGTTGTTGTTACTGCCCGGGATGGGGAGCGGAGAAAGGGGTAGAAAAATCCTGCCTACCTACCTGTGTGGAAGCTGTTACTTGTCATATCCCATTTATAATTTCACACACTACATTGTAGGTGACAAGAATAAATGTTCAGAATGGTCCTTTTAGGGCCTTAAAATCTAAGGATCTGTGAAATGATTGCTTTGACTTAGTGGCTTGAGGATGAATGAGACGGGCAGTGAGTTCTGTTCTCAGGACTAGGACATCCTGGCAGGACAGCCGGGGGAAGCTTGCTGAGCTGCTGCCTAGCTCATAGGTACAAAGAGAAGCCAGCATCTAAGACAGAAAAGCCAGCACCTTTCAACAGCTCTAAATTAATGTGAAATAAAATGTCAAATAGAAAAGGCTGGATCCTGTTGGCAAACACTGGGAATGGAACAAAACCAATGAGAACAATGCGGACAAAGCTACTGAGCTGAACACCCATAGACCTTGGAGCCAGAATTGTTTTCCTAATGCAATCTTCCTTGCTGTGAAGCTTTTATGAATGCAATTGCTGACTGGTGTAACCCAAAGGTTAACTGGTGTGAAATAAACAAATCCTCATAGCATCATATTTGGCCTCTGCTCAGTCATCAAGTTCTGTTTGTCTCTTAATTTGCTTCTCCTCTCAAACCATTTCTGACTTCATTGTCTTGGTTTTTTGTTAGTGGTTTTACCTTTCATACTCAGCCAGTTATCTGTAAAACTCACCACTAATAGCTATCACTGTTTAGGGCAATACCTATTTACAAGGGCAATGCTCATCATCCACAGCCATCTTGTTAGATGAGCTTAGTAAACAAGGCTCTGGAGAACCAAGCAAATACTTTAGCTTTTAGATCATTAGACTGTTCTCCTCTAGCACTGTCTGATGTAGATACAATTGACTCACTTAAAAGACCGAACTGGAAACTGAAAAGTAGCTTGGCTAATAATGTCCCATACTTGAACCTGCTTTGGCAGTGGGATAGATAAGATTGCTTAATAGGGCTTTCCCATCTCTGGTTTCTAAATTCCCCATTGACTTCAGGAAATGGTGATTCAATAGGTTAGCAGATACTTCTGTTTGTCTGTTTTGCTGGCTCCTTTATTTACTCTATATCTCTTGGTTGCTCTGGGAATAAAAGAAAACCCCAAAACACATGATGCAAATAGGAAGACACAGAGGTCAAAGCCAAATGAGGTTAAATAAAAATTTTTTATAACACAGTTCAGAAGGCAATGACTTCTGAGCTGCTCTTCAGGTTGTCTGGGGGATCTGGCTCAAAAATTATTTCTTCTTCCTGAACCAGACACACGGTTCAGAAACGGAGTTTTCATCCATGTCAAAAGCCTTCCATATCGACAGCAAATTGTCTGGCTTTCAGACCACAAAGGCAGCATCCTGCCCATAGCTGGACATGCATGAGGATTGCCTGATTTTTATTAGTTAGGACAGGAAAGTGAAGGATTAGCAGTTGGAGTAAGAGTTAGTCAAAGCCTGGGATAGTTTGTGTACAGAGATACACACAACCTTGCCAATGCATGAGAAGCTTTCTTGTGGTGTTTGAAGCCTGAAGCTTTCCTACGCAGAGGTTACAAACTGGTTTCATTTCTCTGACAAACACAAACCTACTAGGAGCTAAGAAGAAAGTAACCTAGTTATTTTCACTTTTTGACCTGAGGTAGAAGTTCAGCTCATGTTCCTGGCATTGAATCAGTCTCAAAACAGCCATCTTCTGTGTCACATTTATAGTGATGTTCCAAGAATAAAAAAAGACAAAAGAGCTCACCCATCTCATAAAACATGACTTTGAGGTGATTAAACGCTCTGGTAAAACAGAGAAAGAGGAATTGAGGTTGAATACTGGGACAGAGGCTTCCAAATGTCAGAATTGCTGATACAAAAGAAAGAAACCGAACCAGTACACCCCTTTCTTATCTCCTTCTACACCAGGAGAGGCTACCACTCCGATGAAGCAGGGGAAGGGCAGAGCTATTGAAGAGATTCTGAGCAAAACTGTGAATGTGGATGTCTGCAGCAGGCAAGGCAGCACACGGCAGAAGGCGCCAAGCTGCTCCTGTCAAGCTGGCACATCCACATGGTACAAAGCCTTTCTGTGATACTAGATCAAGTCCAGAAGTACAGCTCAGCAGCCTTACCTCTCCTGCTTGTTCCATGGCGCGGTGAAAATAAACCCATTGTACCACTGAGGCTGAAATGCTGAGCCATTATTTTTCTTTCATAATGTCCGTTTCCAAGCTGGCTATGTTTCTGTGCCAGGGATAATGTGGGTAACATTCACTGTGAAACACTGGCAGCGGGTGGTTTTCTAGGAGGCTTCTCTGCTCATTGGCAAAGAGAAAATACCTCCTTCACACCACCACGCATGCCCTACCAGAGGAACAAAGAACAGAGCAGTGCCTTCTCCAGACATACACTTGCCAGGTCAGTCCTTTAAAGGGCCTGCAAGTCCCCGAGAACACCCGAAGCACTGCCTTGAATACCATGTATATCCTAGCTTACAAGATGCATCCATGCATGGGTGTGCAGTCCTCCCAGCAAGACTGCATGCTTGCAGCCTCTTCTGAGCCTCTGTCCCGGAAGGAAACTGCTCCTGGGCTGCATGTCCAACAAGAGCCCTGAACAACACAGCGTGACGTCACCAGGGAGCATTGACAATGTCACCGACTGGTTGTAAACTGTGAAACTGGAAAGCAATATTCCTCTTTCTCCACATTACCACTTCCACCTGTGGCTCTGACAGTGGTATCATCTGCTCAGAAACCGGTCAGGGGAGCTCTGCAAAACAGAGCCTCTGCCTCTCGCAACAGAGGCTGAGGAGGGAGGGAGATGCTCTGCATTAAGCCTGTTTAGAAAGATTAGAGAGTAAGGAATATCAGGATATTTTGTTTCCCACCTCCCTTTGTGCAAGTAAATGAGGTCTAAATGTCTCCTGAGAGGAGACAGAAGACTTCAAGTTAAGCACTTTACAGAAAGTAAGCAAGCAAGCCCCCCTACCCACTCCTTTCCCCAAGTCTGCCTGTTAATGTAAATTTTCAGGAATTATCCTTTTAAGAGATAAAGGGGAGAGAAGGAACAGAGAATATGATTGTGCCTTGCAGCCAATTTGAGAGGGGAGCCGAGCTGGGTTTGGCATAATGCCAATTTGCTGGCTCAAATTTCACCTGTAAAAGCCCTGTAGACATTAAAAAAGCATTCATTATCCACCCAGACACAAAAAACTCATTATGCTCTATTTTTCTAATCCTGCTAACTATGCATGAACTGTTCCTGCTGAAGGACAGTATTACCTGCTTCCTTCAGATTACTTGCCGATCACAGCAGCTCATGGGGTTTTGTTTTTAATGAGACGGAAGGTTCTTAGACTGGACTTCTCCCAAATGACCATGGACCTACATGTGTGGATTCCTGGTTCCTCTTCAAAGGGCTCAGCTACAAGCATGAGCCCAAGGCCTGCTCATCTCCCCCACTTCTTGGATCATTCACACACAACAGCCAAGTGACTTCTTGCTCGTAGCCATATGAGTTCAACTAGAATCCAGTAGCTCCTGAGTGAGGCATTTTCCACCATTTCTGTGTATAACAAACATTGTGCTGACTATCAAAGGATACTAAATTTCTTCCATAATGTATTTAAGCATTTTTGTACAAATTTGCTTTCTGCATGCTACAGAAAGGTCTATCTTGAATTTAATGATGAATATAGACTTCCCTATTAAAAGGTGTCCTGGTTTCAGCTGGGATAGAGTTAACTTTCTTCCTAGTAGCTGGTATAGTGCTGTGTTTTGGATTTAGTTTGAGAATAATGTTGATCACACACTGGTGTTTTAGTTGTTGCTAAGTAGTGCTTACACCAGTCAAGGACTTTGTCAGCTTCCAATCCCCTGCCAGGTGCACAAGAAACTGGGAGGGGGCACAGCCAAGATAGTTGATCCAAACTGGCCAAAGGGCTATTCCATACCATATGACATCCTGCTCAGTATATAAACTGGGGGAGTTGGCCAAGAGGCTGTAATCACTGCTCAGGAGCTGGCTGGGCATCGGTCAGCGGGTGGTAAGAAATTGCATTGTACATCACTTATTTTGTATATTATTATTATTATTATTATCATTATTATTATTATCTCTTCCTTTTCTGTCTTTATCTCAACCCATGAATTTTACTTTTGTTTTCCGATTCTCTCCCCCATCCCACTGGGGAGGAGGAGAGTGAGCGAACGGCTGTGGTGTTTAGCTGCCTGACAGCTTAAACCACAACAAAAGGCTTAGCTGAACCCTAGAATTATATTTATTTCAGTTCTACATATACTTTTAATAGCACTTTGGCTTCAAGAGGAAATGTGTTGTAGCTACGCTTAGCCATGACGTCACAGCTGCTAGCACAGCAATGACCTCTAAGCACCACAGTTAGCGCTTTTCCCTAAGCAAAGGCAAGTGTTGTATCTGGTGGTCAGATGCTAAGATGAACTTTGGCAGTGAATTAGCAGGCTGCATCGCACAGGTGCTACTCTGGGTGTGCTCCCTGCCAGTTACTTACAGGCTGAAACCAGGATCCTTGTGATCTGAAGACAGCGAGTCCATCAGATTACCCAAAGGAGTGTGTACGCAGGACCTTCTCTCAGCTAACACCTGGCTTTGTCCCGGTCAGATGACTAGTAAGAAATTTCCACCCAAGTTACACTATTGCAAAATGCCACCAGTTGTTCTGTGGCTGCTATGCAAAACCCTTACACCAGAGCCACACTGATAGGAGAGGAGTAAGTGTGCGGTATCTGGCAATGAATTTGCTCTGGGGCCAGGGTTCCTAAGAGGTGGTGTGTTCTTATTCTGTGAGCAGCCAAGTGCCTCCTCCTGCTCATGCATATATGTGACAGCCGCTGCCTGTTCTAATACCAGAGCCAAGTGCTTTTGGTAACCTTCGCTCTAAGGCATGTTACAGCGTTTCCCTCAAGACCCAAAGATAATTTGGGACCCCATTTTTTCTAAGGAAGATTACTTCAGCTTGCATACACTCTTCTGTGCAGCCCTGATTTCACAATACCAGGCAGTGGAAGTGAGCAATGCTTAACAAAACACCTAAACACGGCCCACGTTCCTGCAAAGTGAAAGAACAACAGAAATGGTGGGGTAGGGCAGGCTTTTCTTGCCATAGCTAAAGGCATCGTGCACAAAAGGGGTTTTTCTCTATGAAGATTCCTTGGAAGAGACTAGGACAGTAGAGTCAGAGGGACACAGTCTCCTTAGGTGAATCACCTTAAGAGGTGGAAGGTGATTAATAAGAGGTTATTGGGAAACCCAGGTCCTAGACTGGACGGTTGGCAGGCCAGTTGGCTGCATCCGGTATAAGAGGGTCCTGAAGCCGGAGAGAAGTTGCAATGCGATGCTAAGTGAAGTGCCAGCCCTGCAGTGAGGGGCTGTGAGACAGGAGCCAGCTGAGTGAATCTTCAACCAGAAACTGTGAGACTTGGCAGGTCTGGGATTGGCACTGCAAAACTGTTGCAAAACTAGCCTGAGGTGACAGCAGTGTGTATGAAGAGTCTTGTATTCCCGGTACTTACAAAGAGTACAGAAAAACCACCAGCCCCAGGCTTTCTTCAGCTCTACGGTCACTTGAAAACTATAGCAAAGCTGTTTTTTGAGGCAAAGACAAAAACCTAATGGAGTGAATGGAGAAGATCTGATTGTTTTCCTGTAGCTTTTGGTCTGTGCCTCTCCAGCTAGGTGGCTGAATTCTTGTTAAATAAATAGCATGGCAAATCTTTGCACGTACATGCATCACCTGCGAGGATTAAAACAAATGCTCTTCAATCCCATGTTTATTTCTCCGAAGGGCATGGAGTGAAATGGCAAGAAAATTTTGAACAGTGAGAAGTATTTGGAGCTGGATCCCCTGCAGACACTTCCAAAGGTTCTTTCCCTCCATAGCTGCTGCCTTCTCCCACACTTGGCCGTTATCTGTTTTTCCTCTTGATCCCTAGTAGTTTTTTTCACACAAGTTCACATGCTGTACGCTTACAATGCTACAGTTTAAGAGTAGGAGAAGAGAATTCCTATTTTTAGTTCCAGCATATAAAATGTTATCTAGGGACAGGTCATTTTGTCCTAAGTGATCAAGCAGAAAAAGGATATGGCAACAAATAAAACCTTAGAAAGGATATTCATGTGGTTAAGGCATTAGCCTGTTAATTCAGGAGATTTGTGTTCCTTTTCTGGCTCTCCTACAGTCTCCTTAGGCCCCTCATGGGTTAATCTCTGTTCCTTACTTCTCTTCCTGTAATATGGGGATAATGCTAACCTATCTAACAGCGGTGCAACGAGGATAAATTAATTACTGTGTGACAGATTTTCAAACACATTAGTGCTTACTGCCATAACAAAGCCTTTTATATAAACAAATAGTCCTGGGAAAACAAGAGGCTGGGTTTAAAGGTTGCTTTTGAGGTAAATTCCTATACCAGCACTCCCACCATGGGCACACACCCACACCAAAGGAAAAAATAGGACAAATGTACGGTGTCATGCTTTAAAGATCTTGAAAATCAGCCAAATCTGTAAAATGCTAAGGAGACTTAATGCAATACTTATATATCCTGGGGCTAATTCTCAGGAATGCTGAGTACCCTCTGCTCCCCACTGACTCTGAGTTGTGGGCACTCAGCAAATTTTCAGATGTAAAATAATCATTTAGTGAACAAAAGGCATTTGAATGAAGCCTTATTCCTCAGTCTGCATATTTTCACAAATGCACATAAGAAGTTCCACCAAGATCAATTGCCGTACCTTCTGCACGCTAGGTGCAAAACGTGGAAATCTGTAGCTTAAAATACCAAATGAGGTAGGAATTATTTCTTTTCTGCCTATTTTATTCATCCTCCCAACCTATGCATATGTCCTTGTGTGGCTCCCAAGAACACAGTCAGGAAGGAAAAAAGGGTGAGGATTTTGCCATTACTTTCTCCAGTCTGTAGGATGGCCTTGGGCCTCCCCTTCCCTCTCATATGCATCCCTGAGTCCCAAGAGCTTCAGCAGCATGTGAGAGCACTCCAGAAACCACTGACAGATGGGAATCCTTCTCCCCTGCACCAGTTTTCCTCCATAAGGTGCTGGGTGAAGGGCATCATTTCCCACCCGGACAAAGCCAATATGACAGTTTTGAGTGGGGGAGGTGTTTGGTCCTTTCTCAGAAAAGCAGCTGGTTTGTTTCTGCTTGCAAATGGAGCTTAATTCATCTCTGGGCTGAGACAACTTTTAAAACTCAATTAACAATAACAACTGGCTTTTGGGGATGTGATTGAACCAACGCTTCCCTGTCTGAAAACACTTAGCCTTTGAGGAAGTTAACATCCAGACCTGTGCTCGGTGTATAACCGTAGTTAAATGCTTCCTTTGAGCGTGTGTGGAAGTCGGTTTTTATAGGTGCAGAAGAGGCACCAAGGTGCAATGGTGTGAACTGCTGACCAGGGAAGCGGTGTGCAACTGGACTTGGCCACACAGAGGCTGGCGGGCCAGAAGGCTAGCGCGACACCACAGCGGCGTGCGATGTGTCACCACTCCCCTTGCCGGCAAGGTGTCCAGCCAAGCCCGGGAGGATCAAAACCTGAAAAACAAATCAAAGTAAATTCCAGCCTGAAAGGCACACAAAGCTCGTGCCCAGTACGCGAACCCCCATCCTTCATCCATGCATCATGGAACATTTGTTTGTAGCAGCGCGCACCGAGCACGCAGCGCACTGGAAGGGAAATACCGGAGGGGCAGTCAACACTGCAGTCCCTGTTTGCCAACCGGGGCGCGCTCCTTCGGGCTTGGCCGCATCACCGCTCCTTGCTGGTGACCAGCTTCGCCTCAGACCCACCTCAGAGCTCTCTGTTTTTTTTGGCGGGGCCTGCGACCCCGGGCAACCCAGCCCGGTGTTTGAGCCTTGCCCAGCGCTTTGCAGAACGGAGAACACATGTTTTTTGTTTCAAAGATATTGCTTAAAATAACTCCATCTCTAGAAAGTTGAAGTTGGACACCCCCCCCGCCTTCCCCTTGCTCTCCCCTCTTTGCACAGCTGTGGCTCCCATGAGGACCCAAAGACATATGTGCCATGAGGATCTGGCTATCATTCCTCCTTCCCCCCCGCCCAGTAAAAAAAGAAATATATATGCATATATATATATACACACACATATCTCTTTCTCTGAGCTGCTGGACAACAGCAAGCATCTGTGAGAAGAAGGGGGGAAGGAAAGCATTGGCTGAAAAATATCCCCTGCCCCCTCTCCCCCCTCCCTGTCATCCTGTGCTCTCTTCAAACACGTTTTTAAACATACCAGTTTTGGTCTGGTTTCCTGGATGGCACATCTTCATGTCTAGCTGGGCTCCATCCATTACCTCATGAGACAGGGTAGGACCAAGGTGACAAGATTGATGAAACGTTTTGAGCAAGGGGAATGGGTGAGGAAACCCTCCCAGGACAGCAGTGGAAATGGGGCAAGGGGACACTTTTATATTTTAAAGTCATCGAGCAAATCTGTTTCAGGAGGGAAAAGGTAATTTATATTCTAGAAAGATAATTTGGCATGCCCTCTTGTTTGTCCTACCAAAATGATGAGCTGACTTGTTTAATTTTATTTTATTTATTTTTTATTTTAAATTCAGTACCTGAATTTGTCCATGTTTCTTTTTTTTTTGCGGTTTGGAGGGGGGTGAGTTAAAATGCCTGCTTTACCTAGAGTTCAGAAGTAACCAAGTTACTTCCACTTCTGGAGGGTCCTGTATTTTATTCCAAATTGGCACAAGATCTATTCAGTTATTCTTAGCCTTGCTGACACCTTTTTGCTTTTGTTACATTAATGCATGGATGTGAAGAGGGAAGGGACTCTGAGTTCTGGATCCTGTTCCACTGAGCTGCTAATTCACATTAAGAAAGGTCAAGTCTAATAGAGCGCTGCCTTATGCTGAGGCCAAGAGGAAAAGGAATTCATTTGAAAACTCACTTTCCAGGTGTATTAACCCCTTCAAGTGCCATTAGGCTGCGTATGTGTCGCAGCAGCAGCTCTTTTATGGAGGAGCCCAGATAAACTGGCTTATTACTCAGCTTTCAACTCCAATTCTCTGTAGCTCAGATCACAGCTCTGCTACAGTTCCTACTGCTGCTCAATCTCACCTTGTATCAGGCTGTTGCCTGCCAGGACTAAAGACACTCCTCTCTCCTAGGGTGTACAGTTTGTACACGTCTGTTTATATATCAGGGCATTCTATGGAGAGTGAAGAAAGGCAGCAAAGCCAACTATACAGGATCATTTACTCAAAACTTTTTGGTTTTTTGTAGGCACATGCAAAGGTACCCTCACAGGTGAAGGGGAAGACTTTTGCTTCCTGGGGAAAGCTCGAAGGGTGAGGAGCTTCTGTGTAGAGGCGGTTGATCTTTGCTACTTGTATTCCAGCATGATGTGCAGTAAAGGACCTGAGCAGCCTAGAGGTACTGGCTTCTGCGAGGGTCTGCCTGAAACCCGACATACGTGGTTGTCAAATATGAAAAGGAAAGAGAGAGGAAGGCTAGATGACTGCTCAGCAACCTGATCTAGTTGATGATGTCCCTGCTCACTGCAGGGGGGTTGGACTAGATGACCTCTAAAGGTCCCTTCCAACCCAAAGCATTCTATGATTCTATGATATGATTCTATGATTCTCAGAAGGTGCTCAAGCAGATGGAAACAAAGTTTACCATTTGCTAGCTGATGGACAGAAACACATCTGTTTATCTTGAGCAGGGGTAAGAGGTATAGGCAGTGGAAGAAAACTTGCTTTTGATGAAACAGAGAAATACAGATCATCGTATTTGGCAACATCACAAAACCTGAAGCTCTTTTGAACACTTTAAGAAAACAAAACTCTGGGCTTAGCCTCAAGGGAAAGAGCAAACAATTTACTTTTCACTCTGTCTCAGTTCAAACCAAGTTAAGAAACCCTCTCCTATGAGAGGGGCAGAACACGATGAACAAAACAAAGCAAAATCACCACTACCAGAGTCTGGGTGGTTCTATGCCGAGCTTGGTATTGATCTGACTTCTGCAAGGGAAGAGCCCCGGGCAGTCTAGTGAATGTAAATGCACAGCCAACATTGGCTTGCAGTGCCCAAATTAGCTTGTTAAAATGCAAAAAGACTGCAAAAGGAAATGAAAAAAACCCAAGAGAGATGTCCCATCTGTGTATATTCTGCTCTTTCAGGATGTCTACTTCTACAGGGAATCTTTTTCATTAACCTGAAAACAGTTCATTTTCAAATCTTTTTTGAAGAGGAGCTACTTTTGTGGTGGGTTTTTCTTCTAAACATACAAAGTTTAATTTATGTCCCCAGTGAGACTACATGTGTGACATAGGCCAAATTTTTAATATATATTTCTATGCACATGGAAACATAACAGTTCCTGAAACATTTAATGAAAGCTGTGTATGATCTCTTCTAAAGTTTCTCTGGACAGTGGCGATCTCAAATAAAGCACAGAGCTGGCACTAGTGTTGACACAGTACACAAGAAAAGCTATGCCTTTCTTCATGAGCAAGGGCAGGAGAGAAACCACACTGACCAGGTGATACGACAGGAGACAGGGGTGATGTTGCGGAGGCGTCTCTGGAGAGCAAAGGGATGAATCCCCAGCTGGCGGCACACAGCGCTCTTGGTCGGTGCTGCCCTTTTCCAGGCACTCTGATGCCCCATGAGGCTGGCAAGCACCCTCCCTCCAGGAGGGGAACTCCCTCAGTGTTGGCTGTTGGCAATGGGAGAAGACATTCAAGTCTTTGCCCTGTGTCCTTCGAGAAAACAAGAATCTCTCAGTTTGTGTTTATGAGATTTCACATTTCATTCCAGCTGGAGGGAAAAAGAGAGAAAAAACACACCCTTTTCTTAGGCAGGCTGGAGGTTGTCTGTGCCCACAGGCTGGGACTGTAGGTTATTCCATAATGGTTTGAGTGTACCCCATTTCCCACCCCTGCCGGGAAAGTCTCAGTCCCAGGGGAAAGCAGCACATCCTATGATGTAAAGGCCTCAGAGGTAGGCAAAGCGCGATATCTGGCTGAAACAGGCTTAGTGCTGCTCCATTTGGCACAGCTAATGATAAGGTTCCCCTTTGGCTCACCAAGAAGGGCTGTTGCCTGCAGAGCACCTTCAGCATGTAGTTCAGCTGCGATAATACACATATTCAGAAAGTCTGTTTGGGTCCTTCGTCACTGGTTATTAGTTACACGAAGGCCAAGGTGTTTTTGTGCTGAATCAGAAATCCTAGAAAGAGTCCCAAAGCACAAAGCTGCTCAAGATCTAAATTATTTCTGGGGGAAGAGGCTGAGTTCAGGGCATTACAGACTGAGGATGCCAAGTCTGGATCCAGACGTAGCTTTCTGGGAAGGATGCTCAGGTCTGGGACTGCAATCTGTTCCCTGAAGGAAATAAGGGTGAGATATGCAGTTCGAATTTTGCCACACCTTATGTGTTCATAGATGTAAAGCTCCAGGTGAGACCTGTCTGTTTAAATCAACCAAGCACTCCCCAGGTGCAGGGGCAGGACAAGAGCCAGTGGTCAAGCCGCCTTCACAGCCCTCTATAGCTTTGAAGGGCAGGATCTGCTTTGGAAATGAATGGGAACCAAGATGGGAACAAGACGGGAACCGAAGTGAGCACTAAACTGTGTGGGAGTGGGAGAAAGCAGGAGGGTCCAACAAATGTCATCCTGAAGTCCCAATTCTCCCTAATTGTCCTTAATGTGCTGCTGCAAGTAAAATACTTGGAAAGTGGCATTTCGTGTCACCCTTCTCTCTTCTCCCTCTGCCCCCCCTCCATCCCTCCATCCCCCCTGGGTAAGAAGAGAGCGTCTGTTACAGCAGTCTGGTCTGCACTAGTGGGCGGGTAAGTGGTTTCATGCAACACCAGCTGTGGGCTCCAGTAGGATTATGTTTAAACTCCTATATGCTATTTTCTCTACCTTCTGTTGTTATCCTACATTCTGCCGGGGCCTGCGGCAAGGGCGGGGAGGAGGGCAGGACAATTAGATTCAGAGCAATAACGATCACGATAAGAAGAAGAACTGATGCTGAATGCAATTCCCATTTCTCATTACTATGCTACTGTAGCTATGGTTTGGCTCTCCTCCTGGCCTTGGCAAACACGATCCACTTCATCTCCTGCTTCTCCTGTTGGCTGGGCTCCCATCCTCCTCTTGGCTCCTGCAGCCAAACTCCTGGCTGGCTGCAGTAATCCCACATAATATTTCACGCAAATTTATATGAAGCCCGTTACAAAGCTCAGCAAGGAGACACTGTTTCTTTTTCTTGATACAATTAATCATTTGTAGCTCTGCTCCAAGGACCAGACTGTCTCCCATGTAACTGCTCCTTTCTGTCAAAAAGGCTGAGAAAGTGCAGTACCCAAGGGAGGGTGGGGAGAAACCCGGCTTTCCCTCCCTCTCCCACACAACCCCAGGTGAAATCATGCTGACTCTTGCAAAGCCCCCCTGCCTCCCTCCTACCTGTCTCCCCCAGCGCCTTGCTCCGGGTGGCACCAGGGCAAGCGCCTGCAGGCAGCCCCCCGTCCTGCAGCCCACCCCACCCTCCCTGCAGCATGGGCTTGGCCACCTGGGTTGCCCTCCTGTCTGCGTGATGACTTGGTGGACACGCTCCAGCTGCTCCCATTTCTCAGCCTGCCGCTGGGAATATTGTATGGGATTGCTCTTGCCTCCTTTGGTTCCCGTTGCTTTGTACTGTCCAGTTAATCTTTTGATACAGCTCCTTCCTCTCCCCTCCTCTTCCCCCCACCCTTTTTGAAGTATTTCTAGTATTGTGGCTGTTTTTTTTGAAAAACAGAAAGCTAACCCACAGTATAATGTTTCTGCGGCTAAACAGGAGACCCAAGTCTCTGGGCTTGTCAATCCAGGACCTCACACTAGTACTGAAATTCAGAGGAACAGAAAAAGAGGATCTCTTTTCTGCTTGCAACTGTGGGTGTCCATCTCTTCACTCAGTATTTCCTTGCTTGAGTCCATCTGGCACGTCACCCAATTTCTCCTCTTCCTCCTAGTCTCAAATAGAACATCAAGAAGATAATTAAGAAACATATGCTTAACAAAAACCTATATCCCCCTTTTTAGCATTGGGCACAGAAAGGGGTTGAAGGCTGCAATCTGTTTCAGTATCTTTTTTCTGATATTCCTACAAAATTCATGGTAGTCTGGTTCAACAGGAGATAGTAAAGGAAAAGGCAGTTTAATTATGTGTTTAATAATCCTTAAGACAATTACTAGAAGAACTGACTTTATTTATTTTTTAAGCTAAATACTCAGAAGGTCCCATTTTCCTTCCCAGAGCAAACTCAGGCCACGTGTGGTAAAAGAAGGAAACTAAATAAGAAATTGGCTTTTTTCTCTTCTTTCCCACCCCACAGTTTCATTATGAGAGTATGCTGTATTTTCTGAAGCACAACCACTGATTGCCATTAAGTGAATTACTCTTGCCCAATAGCTGCAGTTCCTCTGTTCAAAGCATATTTCCCAGTTCCCAAGGAATCTGGGGAACAAATTTTAAATCTATTATACTCCAGAAATCTTTTCCAGTTGTCATGGGCTTACCTGCCAGATAAGTATTTCTTCTCAGCAGATAGTTAGCTTTCACTGGCTCTCCAAGTTGATGCATTTCAGGATCCCATTTGCAATCTGAGGTTAGAACTATAACCAAAACATTAGGAAGTGTGGTTGCAGTCATACCTCTAAGGTAAGGGCATTTCTGAAGGTCAAACTTGCATGACAGCTTTCTCACACCATTTCTGTGATGCAGGCATTTCCTTCTAACTTGGTTCAATATCTGAATGGCTGAACAGGCGACAATGGTTGGTAGCATTTCTTTATAAATTGTGGCATCATGGTGAATGTAAGTTAGACTGAACAGGCTGTGGAAGAAAGCCCTGGTATGAATCCAATATTTAGTATCATTTCATCCTCTGGTCAGGAAATCTCTGAATGGTTGGTTGTGAGAGGGAGGGACAGCGTGTGAAAGGAAAGGTTACACTTGGAAGAAATATGCACCTGTTTCTTATACCTTTTTGTAAGTCGATACTACTGACCCCTGCCAGAGCAAAACACGGGGACTGAGGAACCCTTATGGCCAGTCTCATTTTCTTATTGTCAAAGCTACAATATTCTTGGGGGTGTGTGTGATGTTTAGTCTTTTGCTTTGTTTTCTTTTTGGTTTGTTTGTTTGTTTGTGGGTTTGGGGCTGGTTTTTTTTTTCAGTCAGAAGCAACATACTTTTCTGTCAGGTGCATTTTTTTTAGTTATTAAGCATATGTGTCATGCACACCATTTTCAAGTTTTGCAAATTTAAAGAAAAAAAGTGGTAACTGCTTTTCAGCTTCTATCATGTCTTGTAGAGCACTTTTTACCACCTTCAGGAATGGCCTACACTGTAGACTTTTATTGGAACAATTGGAGAATTGAATTTTCAGGTCAATTTTGATAAAAGGAGAAGGAATTAAAACTAAGATAGAGCTATATATGGTGCTATATATTTTCCCCAACACGTTTTCAGAGGATAGCAATTTCTTACCACTCTTTTAGTAAAAAATACCGCAATCTTTTACTTTAGAATTAGACCTGACCAAATTTAGGATTAAACTGGTTATGACAGGACCCTGAATCAGCCAGAAATTTGAGGGAGGCTTGTTTGTATATTTTCCTTAAAGCAAGAATCCCCCCAGAACACCAGAAGGAATTTCAAAACTCTGGAGCTGGGATTTATGAGAACCTAAACTAAAAAAGGGATCTTTTTACAATGTAGAGAAATAAGATCTTCAGGTTAACTTGAACAAAAATAAAGGAATTTGACAAGAATTCTCCCTGATGGTTGTGCAAGGTGACCATTTCCCTCAGGTTTGCTCATAGCACAACACCATTTTGATGTGCAGCATCTGCTTCCAGCGATACAGCAGCTCTGCACAGGCTTCTCTGGGTCCCTAGGAACAGCCCTTCTCTTTCCATCACCTGGGAGGCCTGTCTCTGTGTCTGCTCCCTGCTCTCAGCAGTCCACGATTTTCTTCCCCACTCAGAACTGATGCTTGCAGTGCCCCTACCCCAGTTCAGATACTCTCAGGGAAGGAACAATCTTCCCACTTTCTCTCTTGTCCAGCAGTCAGGACAAGGAAGAGAGGTAGTTCTCCTTTCTATTGCCCAACCACTCCATCTTAAAGATGGATGCCAAGGAAGACTATCTTGTACTCAGAAATAATACGTTGCCAACAAATGAAACAGAAACATTCTGTCACAGGATAGAAAAAACATCCTCAATTTTTGTTCTTTTAAAATATTATGCTCTATATAGAACCCAGTTTGGTGTCCTGTCCCACTTCCTTCAGCTTCTGACCAGTGCATCCTACTCTAAATATTCAGATATTTGCAAGACAACTGCCTGGTAACTGTTTTATATATTGGGAAGTTCTTCAAGTGAGAAAACTGCACCAGTATCTGTGTCCTCCTGTCCAGTGTCAGAAGAAAAATTGCAATGACGTGCTATGGCACGCTGCTTTCCTGCCCCTAGGCTCTGAAGCCTGCCTCATACCCTCTCAAGGGTGAATCATAAGAGGTCTGATCTTCATAAAAGATTTTTAAAGATATTGTTTTGATATTTGGCTTTTTTTTCCTCTTGTGTGGTAAAGAGAAGGATAGCATTGCACAAGAAGCTGTTGATCTCTCAGCTGGGAAGGAGCAGTAATTGTCTTTGATCACCATGGTTGGGGCTCCTTATTCCCGGAGAGTGAATGATGCCAGATGTGCTTGAGCTGGATGGTGTATAGAGAAACTGAGGAAGGACTCCTGAGTGCAAACCAGCCAGTACAGCATGAGAGGAAGTAGTTAGCCCAGCCTCTATTTCTGAGCCAACTGCATGTGATTTCAGGGCTACCTAGAGGTTTAGCTTAAGTGCTGTCTTCCATACATCAAAGATGTGAATCCTGCCTGGATGATATAGAGAGCCATTGCCTGCAATATGATATACGCATCCACTTCAGACATGCCAGGAAGCCCATCTGTTTACTTAACTTTTTATGAAAGCAGTTGGGAGGAAGAGCTTCTATTTGACTGGGGAGTTATTTTATTTATTTATTTGCTCATATTTATAAAAACAAGTACAAATGATGTGGAAAAAAATCGCTCTTTTGATAACAGATGTTATCAAAATAGTCTTTCAAAAAGCAGCGTACAGCAACAGTAGTGACAGTGACACCACTAAGAATTCACAGCAAAACATGACTCACCACTATTTGTTTCTAAGGAATTACCTTCACAAATTGCACTTTCTCCTTCTTTTGCCCTCTTCCTTCCCAGAGGCCATCTTTTTCCCAAGACACAAGCTAAGCTTTGCCAGGCTTCTAGGATGCTCATAAACAGGATACTGGGGAAGACTGGAAGCAGGAACACACAGCATCTCTCCAAGCAGAGGAAAGCACATCACAGAGCTGTATGTCACAGGCTGTAACTGATGTCAAGTCATTTGATGGTGAGGGACCGTGGTAGTTCAGAAGGTGGAGGGGAGGTTCAGTGGACAGTGGATGCAGAGCAAGCTTCTGGCAGGACTTCTCTCAATACAAAGCACTTGCTAGGGCAGCACAGCACCAGCTGCAGTACTGTGCTACCCCTTTTCCAATACTCTGGGTGCCACAGGATCTGTTTGTGACTTTGGGCAGTTCACTTAATGCTGCAATGTTTTAACATCCCCTCTTTCTCTGGACACTGACAGAAAATTCCTCTGGGAGTAAGCTGTGCCAATTTGAGATGTTACTTCTCCCAGCAATGACCCATCCCAACACAGGGCATCGCTGCTCTGTGGCAGACGTAAAAGAATGGGCTCCAAGTTCTTGCCTTGCAACATCTTCATTAGTAATCTATTGTACTGCAAAAGAAGGAAAGCTTGCACTAATATTTTGGGCCTTGAAATGAGTAGTCTGAGCCATGGACATATGTCCTATCCCACCACTCCCTCTACTTAGCAGCAAACTCTGCCAGAGGCCATGGCATGCTAAAGCCATCAGTACATGTGAGTCTGTGCCTTGAATAACCAAGCGGTGGCAGGTGGCTGCTGCAGTGAATACACCATGACAGTAATAAAACTTTTAATGAAACAACACACTTTTCTTTATATCAGAACTGTTTTGAATAGCTTTTGGGGAAAAGCAAAAAAGGTTACTGCAATCTGTCCAGCAAGAAAAAAAGGGAGTTCATTTGTTGAGATGTAACAGAATTTTGGCCAGAAAATAAGCTGTAGTTCTTTGAATAATTTTACTTGTACAGGCACCCAGGTACAGATGCTTTCATGGAAACTCTGGCTACATAACAGTATTAATTTTGGCTGAGTCCTGAGACTATTTTCAGAAGCTTGCAGAAATTTACAGGAAGTACCTTTCCTTTTCATGTATGTACAGTGTTATTGTTATTTTTATTTATTAAACAAATAAACAGAGATACTTTTACTTTGCTTCTACTAGACTTCATGCTGAGAAAGGAGGTGTGGTGGAGGGGAGAAAAATCTTGGCTTAACTAGTTTAAAAACAAGGCTCATGGCAATCCAAAAGTTGAATGCTCTTTCTAGAAAACCTGGTCTTAAGAGCAGTGGTCTCCTCTGAGACTGCCTGGGCTACTGTTTGTGTTGTGGCAAAATAAACAAACAAACAGAGTAAAGTAAAGATGAGAGGGTCTCCTGAGATTTGGGTCTTTCGCTGTCTCTTTCATGAGTAATGAATGGGGTGACCGCACAGGCTTGGAAAGTCCTGCAATGCTTGAATCTGCTGCTGACTTTCAAGCAGGCAGAGTGCAGGATTATATGGGATTCACTGGCAGTATTAGGGAGTCAATTAAAGGAGCTTCAAGGTAAACCAGGAGTTTTTATTACTCACACGCAGGAAAAAAAAGTTTAACAGCTGCTCTTTACTCTCACCGGTGGTATGTGAGCAGAAACTTGAATTGTACAAGGGAGTCCTAAGAAACTGCTGGAAAGGGCGTCTCTCCATCTTGGGTGTCCAGATCTGCTGTCTTGAGACCCTTTGATGAGTATGAATTCAATTCCCAGCAGCAGTAGGGAAACCCCTGTTCAGCAGGCCTGCCTGAGGTGACCATATATCCCAAGGTACTTTCCCATTCACCTGGGTGGTCTCAGCCCCCTGAAAAGAGGACTCTTTCTACTGAGAAATGACACACAAGGTACCTGGAGCACATGTTGGCCAGTATAATAATACACGGTCTCCAAACATAAGTGCACTGTGTTACACTGATCATGGCTCTCTGTTCTGTTTTCTCC
>VYZW01041954.1:3151-14448 GCA_013401315.1 Balaeniceps rex
CGGAAGGTGATGAGATCTGAGATGAGCTCTGGTTCCTCTAAGACTTTGTTCTTTCATCCTACGTTTTGCTGTACTAGAACGCTGTAGATGTCCTTTTTCTCTAGTTGCTACACACCATTTTACTAAAAGAAGAGCTGTAAAATGCAGGCTTTATTTCAGAGCCTAAGATATATTGCAACTTACGCTTAGTGCATTTGAAGATACGGCATTTGAATTGGTGCTGGATTGAACTTGAAGTAGACTTAATAGAAACTCAGGATAGAAAATGCAGTTCAATTTTTTTTGTGATCATATTAGCATATATGGAGACATTTGTGTTGACATTTTGCATGAACTATTGAACTTATCCTCAGATACAGCAAAACTACTGTATTTGAAAGGGATAGAAGGTTTATACAACTAAGATGGAAGCCACTGACTGCAAGTGCATGCTTCCAACCAAAGGGTGCATTACTAGGGGTGAAAACTGCAAGCTCTTTCCTCTGTCCATTTGTCTGTCTTTGTCTTTTTCAGGATCTTGCTTCAAATACTTGTTTTAATGCATTAACTTGGGCTTCTACCATTTCTCTCAAATGATACAGTGGTATCTGAAATGCAGCTGTTGAATTGTGCAGAAAGGAAAATCAATCCTTTTCTTCTTTTTTGAATCTCTGTTTACAACAGCAGGAACAGTGCCACTAAAGCCACTTTAATCCTGTGTCCTGACCGGTGTCATGTTGCCAAATCTAAAGTAATAGCTTCAATTAGGTATGCTTATAATTGGTGATGCCTAAATAGCCTGAATGTTAGCAATAATAAGGTTAATAATAAGAAGTTGCCCAAAACTACACTTTTCACAGCAAGGTTTTAGAGCTATTTGCAATACTATATATGTTCAAAGATGGAAGGCGGTATTCCTTCTCTAAATGTTGGCTATTTAGATCAAAAGGAGCAGCAGTCAGACTATGCATGGATTGTGTTTCTGTACCCTACATGGAGAATGCTTCAGGATGGTCCTTGTCCTTTTGGTAGGTTATGGTAGTAAGTCTGTGAATGGTTCCTGGCCAGCCTTAGTACAGTGGGTAAAGGGAGTTCTGAAACATTTCACAGCTCTGTTGTATTTTCAGAAAAGGGTTTTGTTTTTTTTTTTTCAGTGGTAGCTGTGTAGTAGTTCTATAAGCATTCAAAATTAAAACATTATTTTACCTGACTGGATAATCACTTAAAACACATTATCAATAAAGAATTATTCAAAGGTGGTTCTGACCTAGAATGCCTTAAACATATTATTCCAAACGTTCTGTGATTTCTTCAATATTGGTTTTCAGTCTTTGAATCACAGGTTTCTTATGTAACTCTCCATTTGAAGAGGAATTCTAGAAAAATCAAGAAGTTTGTGGATTAAGGCAGATGGGGACCTGTATGAAGGCTGTTGTGTGGCATCTTGAAACGAGAATGTAGCAACAGGGATTTGCCAGATTTAAGTGACTCTCCCTGTAGGTGAAATGTTTTTATTCTTTAGCAAGCTGGGAAATTTTTTGCAATAGGTAAATCTCCATTACTAAATGATGGTCCTGTGTCTGTTTTAGTGTTTAGGAAATGGAGAAGCCTTAATTAGTAAACTGGCAGATTAAGGATTAAAGTGGTTAGTTACAGAGATTGTAATATTGATCTCCAAGGTGGAGACCACTGTATGACTGGCTGTGTGCTTGGCCCTGAAATCTGTCTGTGAAAATACTGAAAGTAAGTGAGGAGATTCATTTTTTTTTATTATGGGTGTGCATATATGTGTTTTTTGCAGCTTATGTTCTGATGAAGAGAATGGTAGAGACTTGCACTGATAAATATTTTGTCACTGTTGCCCAAGAAGAAAGCAGCTTGACCTTATTTAGAGAGTATTTCAGTCTGTCAATAACTGCTTTCACCCTTCCATGCATTTACTTTTTCCTTTGAGTACCATGGTTGAAGAGAAAATGAGAGCAGAGCTATTTTTTTTAGGACAAGTTTCTTTTAGGTGTGGAAATGTGGCACAAGAAGCTCAAGACAGTAGAAAATTTGTCCAGTTTACAATACATTAGAGGCAAGACAAGTCTACCATAATCCTGGTGTTATTGCCCTGTTAAGTCTTGGGAATGGGTGGGGATAAAACAATAATTTCTTAGAATAGTGGTATGTAGACTGAAAACTGGTTGACACAGTTACAAGAAAATAAATAATTATGATAATCAGAACAGCAGTAGTAATGCTAAATAAAGCTGGGTTAAAAAAAAAAAATAGACCTGTCCCTTGACACCTCCTTAAAATAAGCTGCCTGAGTTAGTGTTTTGAAGAAGAAAGAAAATAGTAGCCTGTGAATATCTACATTAGGGCTGCAAAATGTGGTCTGCAGACTGTGGTGACAGATTAAAAATGTGGAATTGTGAACACAGTAAAGAAGTTTGGGGAACTTCATCACAAAAATTTAGTTTTACTACAGAAAAAACTGAGAAAGTATTTATAACCTATCTTCTGCATTTTAGAAACATCTCTCTCTCTGTCTGTTTTTCCAATTTAAAAAACAAACAAACAAACAAAAAACCAGGAAGAGAAAAACCCAAACACAAAACCCCAGTGTTTTCTCTTCAGGTGTTGTGTGCGAGGAAGCACAGTGATCGAAAGAGATGCTGACGATCCTATGCTGCTGCTGTTTTACTGCAGCGAAGAACGTGAAACCTCATGCTCCCACAATGCTTTGAACGTGAGAAGTAGGACTGATGCCAGCTAGAGCTGGTCTTTGTGGCTTCTATTATGTTCATACTGCAAGGAGGAAGGAATTAAGTTTGGTTTTAGCTTCAAGTACCTCAGAAGTGCCATGTCTCTAACCAAGTTCAGTACAGACTTTCAGAAGTTCTCACTGAGGGCACTGCTTAAGCAGGGACTGGACACAAATGAGTATCTCTTATGAAAGAAATGAGGGTTCTCTTATGCTTTGATTTACTAGCTTTTCTGTCTTAGTCATGTAAAACTATTTGTTTCTGTGAAAATAATTGGGCATTTTTTCTTGATTCCAATAAGACTTAGGCCTAAATGTTATTTTGTTTGGTTAATAGCTCCTTGCTTTTATTCATGGATTGATCTTTTTACTGAGTTTGAAATCATTTTGACATGTATGTGACAGTCTCTTACTATATCATGTTGCCAAACCATAGTTTATTGGTACTTAATGCTTTAAATATTGAAATTTTTCCTTCTGAGGCCATAACCTAAATATGGGGAGAATTCATGTGAAGCTGCTTCTAGAAGTTTTACTCATGCCTTATTCATTTCCTATTTCATATTTTGCAGTTCTCT
The DNA here is from genome assembly GCA_013401315.1 of Balaeniceps rex. NCBI lineage: Eukaryota > Metazoa > Chordata > Aves > Pelecaniformes > Balaenicipitidae > Balaeniceps > Balaeniceps rex. The sequence continues at coordinate 6,461 of VYZW01041954.1, forward strand.
TATGATCGTTCTAAAGAATTATTTATTGTATTTCAGGGATTTGGCGGCACACAGTCCCGACTCTTGTCCTCAGAATCAGTAACATACCTCTTTTGCTGGTTTCCTGTCTTTTCTATTGATCAGTTTAGATTTTGTCTCTTGGTTTTCCATTAATCATTGCAAATTCACCTTATTACGAATGGATTGGTAAAAGATGTATAGGCCATTGGTAAAACCATTAATTAGGTAACTTTTTGTTAACAGGTCTTAAATTAAATGATTGCTCAGCATTAATAGGCTTGTAAGCAGAAATCCTGGGCTGATCTATAGAGACACAATTGTGACCTGCCTTGAGGTATTTGATTCCCTCCTGCTTGCACATAGAATGTCACTGAATGCAGGGACTTGGGGCAAGCTGCGTGGTTGGGTTATTTACATGGAGAGGACCCAAGCTATGACCAGAAAAGTTGGGGGGAGAATGTGAATGCCTGCTTTAAAGTGTGGGACAACCTTCCTCGATGGTGTGAGACTTCTGTGTGTGTTTATATAACAGAATGGCTCTTTAGGCTTGGAGTTAAAGTGAGTCAGTGTGTACAAGGTGTAAATTGTAAAGGCATAGTAGATTTTAAGTTAGAAAACCTTTCTGCCTATTTTTGGGTTCTGCAGTATGGAAAGAACAGCTTTTTAGGTCTTTGGTGGTGTGTTATATTCTGTGTGTGATAGTCTGTTTCAACTAAAACAGATTATGTTTGATCACCAAGTATAAACATGGTTACATATTGGGAAGGAAACACTTGATTTTTACTGCAAATAGTTCTACAATGGGCAAGATGTTTCCAGTACGAAAATCCCACAGCTGGAAAACTGTCATTTTTATCTGGAATCAGCTGTAGGTTATATTTGGTGGAGACAGGTATATGTATCTCTCTATCTCCATAAAATCTTTGATTACCATGTTCCTGATGAAAATAATAAATTAACTAAAGACAATGTGAGGTGTACTGAAAAACAAACATGAGCAACAGAGTAAATCACAGTGCTGCTTTTCAAAGTGTGACTCTAGAAGAGCAAGTACAGCACAAACACTACTTTATTGTCTTGCACCTTGGAAATAAGCCTTTCTCGTGCTTCATTTGCAGAACGTTGAATTTGGATTACGTTGCTGTTGGCAATGATAGATTTGGTTTCCCAGGTTCCTCTTTGAATTCATGCTCAATGTCTTAATTAAAATCTTGTGGAGTGTTTGTCTCCTATACTAAATTTTAGTTAGTATTTGGAGGCATGGAGCATTTCTTATCTAGGAGTTTTAACATCATCCTGCTCAATCAATCCCTTGAGAAGACAGTGCTTCTAAGAAGTTTATAAACATTGAGGGGAGGGAAGGAAGCCCCAGCCTTTGCTCACTAAAACATTTGTTTGCGGAAATAAGTATGTAAGGAATATTTTAGCTATATGTACAACTGTTGAGACTTTGATTTTTATAATGATATCATCATGATGAAACAGATAATAAGGGAGAATATCTGGAAAGAACTAAGTTTACAGGGATGGAAACTACAGATAGTCAGTGGCATACGCAGGAAACAAGGCTTCTTTCTTCCCTATAGAGCAGCTTGCCAGTTTGACAATTTTACAAGGGATGGTTCATCATTTCAAAAAATTTTCAGACTGAAGGAAATGTGCTGTTTCCCTATATTAAACCTACTTATTATAAACGGTTCACCAAAAGTCTCTGAACTTTCTGTGCTTTGAAAAAGAGCCTTGTAACTGGGCAAGGGGAATCACCTTAGGTTCAGGTGATTTTTGTCTTCATGATGTTAAGTTCCTTATTCCTTTTTGTAGGAATCCTAATTTCCTTATTCCTTTTTGTAGGCTCTGTATAGGATTTTAATATTTAATAAATGGGTTTTCTGAGTATCCCTCAGTTCAGAGCAGTGAAACCTGAACATAATTAATTTTTCTTGCAACTCTTCCTTGATTACTGTGGTGTGCTGTGGTTATCAGGTGTTAAAACTGAGAGCAGGATGATGTTACCATTTGGTGTCAAAGCAAAGTAGAAAAGGAGGGGCATGATTATGCTATGTTTTCCTAATACTTTTCTATTTTCTTTTCAAATAGTTGAAAACAACTGAGAAAGTGTTCATCCTATCCCTCTAACAGGTGCTCTAGAAAGAAATAGCTTATTACTGCTATCAGTAACTTCTTTGTATGCATTTGTCCTGGTTTTGGCTGGGATAGAGTTAATTTTCTTCCTAGTAGCTGGCATAGTGCTGTGTTTTGGATTTAGTAGGAGAATAATGTTGATAACACACTGATCTTTAAGTTGTTGCTATGTAGTGCTTACACTAGTCAAGGACTTTTTCAGCTTCCCATGCTCTGCCAGGTGCACAAGAAGCTGGGAGGGGGCACAGCCAAGACAGTTGATCCAAACTGACCAAAGGGCTATTCCATACCATATGACGTCATGCTTGGTATATAAAGTGGGGGGAGTTGGCTCAGGGGCAGCAATCGCTGCTCGGGGACTGGCTGGGTGTCAGTCAGCAGGTGGTGAGCGGTTGCATCGCTCGTTTCCCACCCTGCCCCACACCTGGGGTTTGTTTTTTCTCTCTCTCATTATTCTCCTTTTCATGACAATTTTTATTTTATTTATTATTATAATTATTGTTATTATTTTATTTCAATTATTAAACTGTTCTTATCTCAACCCATGAGTTTTCTTACTTTTGCCCTTCTGATTCTCTCCGCCGTCCCACCGGGGGGTGCGTGTGAGCGAGCGGCTGTGTGGTGCTTGGTTGCTGACAGGGGCTAAATCACAACAGCATTAAAATATAATTGTTAATTATATGATCATCTATTGAGGGTCTGGGGGTTTCTTCAAGGCGAAGCCATTCAGCTTTCGTAGCTTCCCATCATGATCCCTAAATGCTGGCTGGGTGAAAAACAGTACACTGGCTAGTTGGAGCTATGCTTTGCTGACTGTCATGCATATGCTGGCTGGTCGGGTAGCAGGACAAATATACCCACATTTTCATGAAGATTGTAGGAAATAAATGTCTCTGATAACGCTGCCATATCTTGCTGAAATTCAACAAGTCCAGAAGTTACTTGGTGAGGGAACAGGAGTGAACAGAAACAAACAGGGAGCACAATCATATGAAACTTGGTTTCTTGTTTTCAAATATGATACTAAAACAAAATTCAAGTAACGCATGTAATTAACATGGAAAGTTTTAGTCTTAATGCAGAGAGGTTGTCCAGGGTAATGCATGTAAAAGGGGACTCTGTGATGGAAAATACTTAGTTTTAAAAGTATTTAATCTTCCATAGTGAAGTGGGAGAAATGTATTGGACATCACACCTTGTATTTTGAGGCATAAAAGAGTTGTTGAAAGATGGAAACAGCAAGAAGCTACCAGTTTTGAAAAGACTTGAAAGATGGGGTTCAAATTATGAACTCAAATTTGTTTTGCTTTGACTGTAATCTTGGCTGCTCCTAACAGTATTTTATAATCTTTGTTTTGGAATAGGCAGAAGACAGGGAAAAACAGACTTTTTTTTTCCCCCTCTCCCTCTCCCTCTCCCACTCCTCCCAACGCAATGGCCTCTATTTGCACAGGATTATAGGAAGTATGAGGAGGCAGAGCCAAGACTAGAAAATACCCTGTCTGCTTTTGACAAATTCATGCGTCGTGTTTGATACCACACCTTAGATCAAAGGGGATTTTCAGCTTTAAAAGAGGCTTACCCCAGGCAAGAGTGGGAATGGGGGTGTATTCACGAGACTAAGACTGGTAACTGATCTCTCAGACTGAGAACTGATGGGGTGTTGTAGTGGTGGCAGGCACAGAAATGGGTTGCAGTGAGTATTCTTTGAGCCTGAAGCCTTCCTGAATCACAAATGAGGAAAAGGCTGGGCATACCTCGAACACAGAAGACAGGTTAAATTTTGGTAAGAAAGTATGCATAGAATTTGGAACCTACTTTCACATGGCAGTATGGTTTACTAAATGCCGTGTGTCCCTCTGTATGCTGCTTCTCTCTTCCTACCTTGGAAAGTACTTTTTATTCAGAAATTATTTTAACGTCTTACCAGAACAAAACTTGAATAAATATGCGTCAAGTCTGCTTACCAAATGATTCTGTATGCACTACCAAATACACTTCAATGGTTAGGAACTGGAATAGGCACGATTACCAATTATCAGGTTTATTCCTAAATCTGTTTCCTATCATTTTTTCCGAATTTTTCCTTACTAGTTAATATATGTTAAAGGTTGTTCTTTGGGTTAAGTCTTTGAGAGATTTTGAAAAAAACTAATGAGTTCATTCTGTAGAGAATATATTAAGTTTCTTTAACGCGTGTAACTAGCTTGAAATACATATCAAAATGCTTTTAATTTTTTTTTTTTTCCTGATATTCCATAATACTTTCCTTGCATAATTATGGATTTTGGAACAAATTCTATGCTACATATGCGAGGAAATGGTTCCATAATTATATTAATGTTTGCATAATTAACAAGCTGCTCGCCAATTTTAACTGACAAATTCCAAATCACTTTTGCATGGGGGGGGCAGGAACCATAAAAAATGGTAACTTCTGTTAGTTTTTCCTTTCGTACTTCTTACAGGTGTTGAAACTATTTATTTCTAATTTGCAAGTAAATTTACGTTGGGGTGGTTTTGGTTTTTTTGTTTTGTTTTGTGTTTTCCCCCTGATAGGCAGTGCTGTATAGAATAGGAGGGTTGGCTTCTTCCACCCATGCTCTGGGGCTGTTTTGGGGGCTGCCCTCAAGCTCTGCCAACATATCTCAGTCCTGACTTGTAAGATCCCCTGCTGCTGCTGCCACGGTTCTAGGCAGCTCTTCGGAAGTGACTGCCAATAGCGCCGATTTCTTCCAACCGGTGCGAGAGTTTTTTTGGTGTGCACAAATGGGGGCTGAGGAAAGACCACCAAAACTTATTTCCACTTGTGACCTAAGGCAAGGTTTGAACTCCAGTTTCCGTTGAAAAATGGCAAGTGTGCCGTTGGCCTTCTGTGCCATTCAGCTGCGTGGATTTAATGCTTTACATTGCTACTGAGTAAAAAGTTGTTGTCTAAATGTAAGCTGAAAACACTTCGTCATTTTAAGATCCTGAAATGAAAGGCTCATAATAAAAACATGAAAGAGAACAGTTGAGGTGGCACTTATAAAGTGAAAACAAAAGTGTATGTATGTGTATATATACTTATTGTTATTACAATTTCTAAGTGGCCTGGTGTGTTTTCCTCACAGTATCTATATATATTTTATGCATAACTGTTTGTATTAAAATGCCGCTATACAGCATTCTCTCACTTCCATTTAAAAACTGTGAATCACAACAAAAATGCTACAAGAACATCTAAGGTAGATAATTAAAGTATAATTAAGTTTAAATGCCTTGGTGAAGGAATATAAAAATATTTAAATTCAACAGGCTAGTACATTTGCAGTTTTCTTTTATTAGGTGTGAAATCTAAGAATCCCCTGCCAACTCTTGAGGGCTCAATCCAGAACGTTGAATTGAAGTACTGCGGCACATCATTGGTCAAATGTGCCTCTGGGACCGTGGGATCAATAAAAATTTGTGCCAAAGCCCCAGGTATGTGCAGCTGGACCATGTAAAACTTTATTGCCTGTATAGGAGAATTGGCCTTGCTTTTTACAGGGAGAGTTACTGAAACAAGAATTTACTCATTGTTCCTATGAATCAGAGAGGGTTTTTTGTATTCTGTTTTGGGTTTTTTTTATTATTATTGTTAAGTGTGCCAGGATGATCCAGTCTGGCCCTAGTATAGTCAATTTTTACACTGAATAAAAAAGTAAAGATGTTGTCTTTTTCTGCTGAGACAAATATTAATCTAAAAGCTCTGAAGAAACTGGAATAACTCGGCATTTTCATATTTCACAGAATATTTGCATTTTGCTTTATTTGTAGCAAAATTTTGATGTATTCTGTTTATTGTTTATTGTCTCATTTTCCATTAATGCTACAAGTACATATTTTGCTTGTGAAGTTTTTGAGGACTCTGTGATAAATAGTTTTTAAATGTCTGTAATAGAACTTTTCTTGAAGAGCATGCAGGAACTTTTCCAATCAATGTCTATGATCTCTTCATATATAAAGGCAGCTAATGCCAAGAATATTAAAAATGTAGTATATTTAACTCTAAATTGAGTTCATGGTGATTTTTAAAGATACTATTTTATAAAGTTGGGACGGAAATGACTATTTTAAAGAGAATTGATTACTGTATTTGAAATCCTCCTGGATGTAAAGACATTTACAAGATAACATTAAGGAAGTTGTTTAATAGTTTATATGAGATTGCTCTTTCTATTTCCTCTTTTAATTATGTACTTACGATGTTAATAGCTGTCCTCTTTGGACTAGTGAATGTTTATGTGTTGAAAATTTATCTTGTTACAGTAAAAACTGTAAAGAGTCTAATCTTTATCTTAGGTGGTGGTGGAAAAGAGAAGCTGATTCCTTTAATTCAAGGCCCTTCTGACACCAGAGACTTACACAGCAGTAAATGGCTCAATGAGAGTAGAAAGCCAGAATCTCTCTTAGCTCCAGATTTGGTAGCCTTTACAATCCAAATTCCACAGTATATGGACTACTGCCATAATTCTGGTAAGTGCAAAACTCTTGTTAAGCTGGTATCACATTACATTTGTCCTATCCAATGTAATTTTCAAAAGAGAGGCTTGATATAAAATGTGCCAAATGCCAAAGTATCTTTTTCACATACTGCAGACATTGTAACTTTACTTTAGCTCACTGTGAGACACAAAAACTAAAAGCAGCATTTTGATATATGTCTTCTTCAATAAGGAATGCTTCATTGACTTTGGTTGCCTTTTAAATTATTTATACAGAACCTTTTGTAAACTTTTTGGGGGGGGCAGGATCCATGTTGAAAATATTAGTTTTATTCTTTCTTCCCTTTATTGGGTTGAGCTTCTTATACAGAAGTTGACATACTGAATTCAAAATGGCTCATATAAATTCGTAGCATAATTTAAGAATTTAAATTAAGAATTTGTTTATCATAGAATTTGTTAATAACAAAAAGGTGATTTTTAAAATGCTACAGAGGACACATTTGATGTCATCAAACTTCATGTTGTGGTGGATTTAAATGAGAAACAAATTAATATTTTCAGAGAGTTGCTTAGATAAACTTAAGGGTGTTGTTGACTTTGTGGGCATAAATACTCTTACCTGACATTCTTATGCTTTCTGTGGGCTTTAAAAAAAACATTGGTCTGTTTTAAGCAACACTGACAATTTTGAAATGTATCTAGTTTAAAATAACTATAATGTAGTTTGTGAAATACACATGGATCTAGGTTTTGCTGTCAGTATGGTGCATTTTAAAAATCATGCTTTTGTGTTTTTAAAAGTTTATCCTGTTGCCATACTAAGAGTGGAATCAAATACGGGGGAAAAACCAAACCCAAAAAGCATCTAGTTTAAGGAAAGCAAAAGAATTAGCTGACCCCAATATTATGAAACACAAAAATAAACTGATCTTCTCTAATTTTTTCATTTGTAATGGTTGTTGAATGTCATTAGTCTGAAAAGTAACACTGAATTTATTACCATCTTTATAATTTTTATGTGCATATGCACTTTCTTTTGTGTAACTGGTATAAATAAGTTGTTAGTTTATTTTATGTATATATTGGAAGTGTATGTATTTGGATTAGGCATTTGCAATGCTAGAAGGCATATGTTATTTCNTCATTAACTGTACTTGTATGTTTCTTGGAGAGCATCATGCTGGAAATGTTTATGGCAGTGTTTTTATAACAGTTATAATAAGTTCCTGCTCCTAAAACATTGCAGAAAAGCAATTAGTGATTGACAGTCTCTGAATTATTCAGTTCCATTTTTTTAAAAAAAGTGAAAATATGTTGCACCTGTTGTCTCACTTAAGTAACTTTTAAATGTTGATAATAATAATATTTATTACTATT
>VYZW01041955.1:0-16963 GCA_013401315.1 Balaeniceps rex
CAGGAGTTCCCCCCCACCCTCCTATCTTCTCTAGGGTTTTTTTCCCCCTGCTCTCACACTCATATGCTTCACAACTCCATCCTCTCTTCTCCCTGTATGATAAAGGACTTACTTTCATGTTTCTCCTATCTTTGAAACTCCTTCCTTTTCATTAGTTCAATAAGCAACTTTTATGACTGGATTCAAAAATCTTTTCTTAAAAATATTAGTACTCACGAGGTTATACAATGGATGATGTAGTTGTCATACCAATATTCTATTTCAAAGGAACATGAGGCTAGTTCTGACCTCATTTAGAACATGGACATACTCACAGAATATTTCAAGCTTGCAAAGCATCAGTAGTAGGTTCATATCAGTATCTACATTTGTCCAACTGAGAGAAGGGAAGCTATCACTCAAGAACAGGTTTTAAAAAAAGTTAAAGAACAGAGCTCCAGCCTATTATGCTGCCTTTCTGGAAGGAAAGGAGGAACCCACTCCACTCCAAAACCAGCAGCTGCTTCTATAGTCTTGGATGAACAGTGTGTTACTGATACTGTAAATGTATTTATTCCAAGACTTCATAAAGTATCTGCATAAGAAATGCATCTTCTGTGACATTAAACTGCATATACAAAACATGCAAGCATCCCTCCCCTGGGCTGCAGTACCTCACAGAAGAGCTCAGTAAGGCAGAAAGTATGTAATTAACAGAGAAACAGGATCCCTTTGTCCCCTTCTATACCATGTACCAGAGAAGCAACTTAGTGTATTAGTAATGCCAATTTTTATATTCACATTGATGCAACTCTCACTGATATAAACAAAAGTTGCATGCAAAACAGTGTGCAGTCCTTGAACTTTTTTGCAAAGTCAACTAAGCTTTTCAGTGCAGTACCGCTTTAAACTAATGAACAAACACATTGGTTTAGGTCTCCAAACAACTAAGTATTCCAAACCAACATGACTCCTATTTTTATAACGGCAAACACTCACCCCTTAGAGAAGCCGTAACAAAGGTCCCAAATTTTTAAGAAACATGCCTAAGCAGAATTGCCTAATAGTCAGTCTACACATCACTTACAGAGCTAGTAAAAGCTTAAGCATAGATGCATTTATGAAGGTAGAAGTATCTTTGTAGCTATGTCCTATCTGGGAAGCCTGTTTTCTTTTAATGGCACAACTCTCATAGATCCCTGTGTCAGAGAACTGATTTAAACTACTCTATTAAGAAAGCAAAACCCCTATAAAACATTTTAAACAAAGAAATGACTAAGGCATACTGACAGATAAATATTTTTTGCAACAAGAGGCATTACTGTTTCTTCTAGTCATACATTGCTGTATTTTTACACCATCACTTGTACAATCATTTCAGTTCATTTTATACTTGGCATCAGTGTAATCAGAACAGGAAACCCTAAATTCTGACAAAACCTACAACTAATGTACTCTATTCTCAAGTCAGGCAATGACTGAAATCTGTGAACCCAAGAGCAACAATTCTGATACAAGCTTTCCTTTACATCAAAATGTTAATGCTATCTCAAAACTAGCTCTTACACAAAATCGACCATGGACAATGGCTTTTATCACTCTACTATGGAACAAGTTCACAAAAATCATTTTCTAAAACTGAAGTACTTAAGTGTTACACAGATGAGCCTTTTGACCCATGATGAACATCTCTTTTAAGGTAACTGATCAGTAAAAATAATATTACGTTGTAACTTATGACTATTAATTACTTCACTTGATAATAAAATGCAGGAACATCTATAAAGTCAGAGTAAAGTGTTATCAACTGTGTAATGAAAACATATATTATCACTACTTCTTGGCAAGTACTACACCAATGATCACCACGGTAGTATTCATAACGGCAGGCAGAGACAACTTTCACTTGGAATTCCTTCTATAAACAAAAGCTGTAAATAAAAAAGTACTAAGTTCACAAAGACAGTAACATGTCTTAAATTTACTTTGTCAAATTTAGGCATTTAAGATTTAGAATTGCTTCCCTTTTTCAGCCTCCCTAAATTTAGCCCACCAGCTAGACTTAAAACTGAAAGCTCACTTCGGTATACTGAGAAAGCATCAGGTTAGGTGGCATTTAGTGCTATGTTTTTGTTGGTAAGCTTAACAGCTGTTACAAAATCAATTTTAAAAGGGATCAACTGGTTAAGGACTCAGCATTTAAAAAAGAAAAATTGACTAAACCAATGAAGAAGAATAAACCTTCCTACACCAGTTTATAAAAACATGAAAAAATATGGGTTTTTACAGCTTAGCCTGACCTTCCAGAAAATAATATTAAAGCAGCCACCTGGGTATCCAAAGGTACAGGTAGGTTGTGGTACAGGCAGAGACCCATTAGGGCAGGGAGCAGAAACAGGGAAGATGGCACAAACGAGGCAACAAAGAATTTAGATCTTTTCTTTAGTGCGGAACAGACTTACTGAAATATTCAGCTAGTTGGTAAAAGGAGCTATGTAACAGTTGGTCTGTGATGGTAGCTGCCTCTAAAGATAACTGACTCCCCATAGGAGATGCATATATAGCCTCAGTTCAGTCATCTATTCAGCAGAGGATCACACAATTTCACCTCTTCCATGATGCCCCATTTTAGCTTCATTTTCATGCCAATTACTCAAAAGTTTGTACTGGTTTTAAACAGTTTGATTTAGGTTATTCTCATCAGAAGTAGCATCAATTATTTTTTACTCAGCTGGATATTAAACCAGCTTCAAGCTATGCTACGCTTCACCATTATGAAATGCATTGTAGAGACATATAATCGAAAAGCAAAAAGGTAGAAGAAAACAAGAAATGGAGCGAAACAGAGGAAATTAATGATTTTAAAGGAAAACATGGAGAAATTAGAACTACACAGGAAAACAAAAGAAGAGAAACGCACACCTAACAACAGCAACTGTTATAGCCAAAGAATATGATTTTAATCTTTCAAGTACAGAGGATTTGAAGCAGGATCCATGGACAGCATAAAATCGAACACAATGACATGAAGCAGCTATTCAGACTTGTACTATTAAGAGAAAATGAATTTCTACTAATTGCACTACTAATTAAGATGCTTACCTATAATTCCACTGTCCTTGCTCTCCAGGGTGGAGCTAGGGCTGCTAATGGTCCCACAGGGACTACCTTTGTTAGCTGCTGTTTTGCCAACACAGCTATTGAGAGTTGAGCAGGGACTATCAGTGCTAGGTGATGTAGTGCTGCTTGTGAGGGTGGAACATGGACTCACTCCTTGACTGGCTACTGTACACTGTAACGTGAAGAAAAATGAACAGTTATTGCGCAGGAGGCAGTACACCATTGTGCTGAAAATTAGAAACATCAAGATGAAGTAGAGTAAGAACAAAGCAAAGAGCGCATTTTTCAAGCAAAAACTTCAAGAAGCGGAAGCTTTATCTTGATTGGGAACCTTAACGACATGTTTTCAGATTACTCTTAAAGAGTGACTTCTGAAGAAAAAAGGGAGTTTTACAGTTCAGTAGAAGAGTTGCAGTGAGGCAGATTTCTTCTCTATTAAACAATTTTACTGGATACCTCTCCCTTCTGCCCCCAGTATTTATTCTTTGGGTTAAAAACACTAGAACTGCATTCTTAGTCACATTTCACTATCATAGAATCACAGAATGGTTTGGGTTGGAAGGGATCTTAAAGATCATCCAGGCCAACCCCCCTGCCGTAGGCAGGGACATCTCCCACTAGATCAGGTAGCTTGAAGCCCCTCCAACCTGGCCTTGAACACCCCCAGGAGGGATGGGGCATCCACAGCTTCTCTGGGCAACCTGTTCCAGTGCCTCATCACCCCCATAGTGAAGAATTTCTTCGTAATATCTAATCTAAATACACTCTCTTTCAGTTTAAAGCCATTGCCCCTTGTCCTATCACTGCATGCCCTTGTACAAAGCCCCTCTCCAGCTTTCTTGTAGGCCCCCTTCAGGTACTGGAAGGCTGCTACAAGGTCCACCTGGAGCCTTCTCTTCTCCAGGCTGAACAACCCCAACTCTCTCAGCCTGTCTTCGTAGGAGAGGTGCTCCAGCCCTCAGATCATCTTCGTGGCCCTCCTCTGGACTCGCTCCAACAGGTCAGTCAATAAAACCCAAACTGATGCACTAAGATTTATGAGGCCTGGGACTAAAACTGGAAAGAGGAAGGGGAAGAAAGAGACAGGTAGTTACTGTGCAGTTTTGGTTAGAAGATGAGTTTCATGTGGATAGTAGCTGCTTGCTTCTTCCCAATTCCTCCACCCCCAAATGACAGAGAAAGACTGTCAAATGGAAGTGACCTTCTCAGGAAAAAACCAAACACACATGCCCCAAAAAGCATGCTCCTAATTTAACAAGCCACTGACATTTTCTATTCTCATAAATCACTGAGAAAAGAAGGAGAAAAGAAGTTCCTCTTAAATACTAAAATAAGGCAGAGAGAACCCTAGAAGCTATTCACATTCATAGTAGATTAAACTTCCAGAAATTATGAGTTTATTTTTCCTTCTTTTTTTAAGAATGCAAGATCAGCTCACAATTTCAAAACAGAACACATGCACTTGTTATAATTAATTTACAATTCTATTACAGTATGTCTATTAAAATGGATTGTATTTTGCTAAGTATCACGTAACTGCAACTAGGAAATAGAGGAAATAACATTAGTCCTCTCAGAAATAGGATGAACATTAAATATATTATTTTCCATTATCCTACCATGACTTCATTTTTCTCTTCTATGTGAGCAGAAGTTGGGATCCCTTCTCCCAGTAAAAAACCCAATCTTGTCATCAGTTCCTGTGCTGCAGGAGAACAGCTCGAGTCTTTATCAGGCTTTGCTTTGGAGTGGGAGGAAAAAAGTTGGTGAAGATTAGTCTTTCATTTGGAAACTGTTACATGAGGTAGAAAAAGTACTGATGCCAGTACAATCAAACATAAACACCAGTTCTTCTGTCAGCACTATATCTAACAGAGAAGCTAATGCCATTTCAACTTTTTGTCCATTAGACTTTAAATTGTCGGTGGGTCTTGGATCCTCTGCATATCTGCACAAATCTAGGGGAGAAAAAAACCCACCCTGCCAGTCAAAACAGAAATGGTTCAGTGCAATCAGTTCATCACTGGACTGATGATCGACATGATTATTCTCCTAACAGCAACATTAAACTCAACGCTACCAAAGCTCAGTGGCAAACTGAAATTCTGTTCCATTTTTTTTTCTATAAAGTTTTCTGTAATTTTAAAAACGTGAAAAGTAGAGGTTAATAATACAGATGTTTTCTAATCTCACAGTTAACACTACAACTAATACCATACATTTTTGTTGCGCTTGCTATGCAAAGGATGTGACACCAGTTCTAAATGTCCCAGCTTTTCTGGTTCCAAAAATATTTAATTTTATCAGCACAGTGCTTTAAAATGTCTTCTGGTGTCCTACAGCTACAATGAGACAAAGTTCAAAGTGAGGCAACCTCCAACAAAAACAGCGAATCACAGATCTGCTTAAGGAAAACACCTATTGCTAATATAATCTCACAAACTAGCATCTCCTGCAATTTTCTTCCTTTGATGCCAACAGTTTGGCATCACCTACCAACCTGTAATGCTCTTCCCCAGCAGAAACATTTATACAGTATTCATTTCTTTTGTCTGTTAAAAACAGAATATATGTAGGCCTGTCCCATCCTCAGGTATAAATAGTCAAATTAACTAAAGATCATCATCTAACCACTCTGAGAAATAGCTCACAGCAGGAATTCTCAGCTACAGAGCTACCATCTGACTCTGCAAGGAGGGCAAAAAGCAGGAGCACCCATACTGCTACTTCCCAATCAGTGCCGTCTGGGCAAGGCACCAAGCTTCTGGATGCCATTCCCACACAACTGGAAGACAGCAGGGACATCCGAACAGTTTTATCAGTTTAAAATTTGGAGACTTCATGCAACAAAAAGTTCCTAATTGGTAAGGAGTGCCTCAGAGGAAGAGTAGAGACAGGGAGAGAGATGTAAGTGTATGGACTTACCGATCAAGTGTAAGAGAGGACAGACAAGCCTCCCAGCTGCACTACCTTCTACACTACCAACAAGCAGAGCTGGGGGGGGGAAGCTGAACTGCCCCTTCTACTTTGGTCTTTCCTTTATGGCTTCACTAAACCAAATGAGTGTCAGGACAGTATTTACTCTTCATGAAGAGCATATGGTATCTAACCACATAAGACACAGCTGACATTCAGTGGTATTTGCAATAAATAGCGCATTTTTGCCCAAACTGCAGATTATAAGAAAAACATAGAAAACAATGATTTTAACTGAACAGCTTGACCAGTAAGCATTATTTCAACAATGCTGCAATTTTATTGAGTGACATAAAACCCATAGTTTGCAAACATGAGTAGTTACGAGTCAACCATCCTTCTTTATTTCACTCCAGCTCAATGCCTACTTGAACGCACATATTTCTTAATTTTGTGGACAGCTTAAGCTTTTACTCTGGAAGATCAAATTATCTGATCCTCGCTTAATCCCAAAAGGAAGAATTCTATGAAATAGTGTCTTTTTTGAAGTTTTTGTATCTCAGAATATTTTGCAAATTGACAGGTCTTAGAATATTTGACTGGAAAACATATTTTCCTCTGTAAAACTGTCATTTTAAGGATTACAATTAATCTTTAAAATGACAATCCTGGAAATTACAGAGCTCATGAAATCAACATCTTCGTTATTCTATCAAAGTTACAAAACCCTATTATTATTATTATATTTAAATTTTAATCTTTGAAAAGCCTGAGTAAATGTTAGGCATAGTACCAAATTCAGTTCAGCAACAGAGACAAAAGCCAAGAGTCTAAGGTGTTCAACCTAGCAATCACTGTTTAATCCTTAAACACTGGAGTGTAATTTTGACCTTCAGCAGTCTCACTGTCTGGGAGTACAACTCTGTGAAGAAGAGGATCATCATGAGACAGTCACCTTTAGATTAGGGAGATGAGGACCACATGCTCTCCCAGCTGGGCATAAAAGCCAGCACTGTGAAGATGCAGGCACAAGAGGGACCAGGATAACTATAACAAATCAAATAGGGCATACAGCAGAAGACAGTGAAAACAATTACAATGAGTTCTATTTTCACTAGAAAGTATCAAAAATAAGGGTCTTTTATAAAAAGAAAACATTGGCTTTTAAAACTAGTTTCCTTTAAAATTGAAGCAAAAGGAAAACAAAAAATTGTTCAGCTGGAACCTCATCAGTTACATGCAATGACTTTAATGAGGTCAGTTAAACTGAAAAATTAATCTAAAAATACAAGGCATATGAAATCCATGTTACAGTGCAGATAGTCATATACCAACATATGGGTCATTTTGCTTTGACCGTGACATTCACTGTCAAAGCCACACTCTGTTACGTACTAGTCAAATTTAACAAACATGAAACTTTCCAAGAATACCCGTTAACTCTAGGGAGGTAGCTTTTCCCAGCTTTGCCAACACAGGAGTCTGCTGTTACTGCCTTCTTATTTAGCAAGCTTTTACAAAATTTCTAAAATGAAGCATTGTACCCAGTGCAGAGCTACACACTTGCAATCAATTTACATTAAAGACAAGTTCAGAAAAATTCTAGTAGGCCTTTGGCATATGTAGCAATCAACAACACTCAGACATCATTTTGCCTGCAGTACACGCACAGCTCCAAGAATTGAGACAGTTATAAAGATCACATAAGTATAACGGCAAGCATCTCCTTACCACAAGCATGTTAAATCTGCAAAACATTCTTACGAATAAAGAATCAGATTTCCTTACTATGCAGGCTCCTTTGTATCACACTGTCTGAAACGAACAGCTGTTATACCAAATAAAGTATCACTGAACAGACTCTCACCATTTTGACTGGGTTCTCCTTGCTCTGATCCTTTCCTCAGTGGTAGAGCTGCCTCACCTGGCACTCTAGGACTTTCCACATACTTGGGCTTCCTGATCGGACCTGCAATGGGAATAAGCTGAGTGTATCTAATTTTTTCCAGATGGACCGCAAGTTTCATATGTAGAGTGCCTATCCTCCGCGATGCAAGGAAAGTAGAGGAATTATTTCTTACATACACAGCTGCTACCTAAAGACTAGCAAGCTGCTGCACTTCCACTCTTGTGAGAAACAAACACTCTCTTTGGGCTTTTTGGAACGCAAAGCCTGCTGGAAAACAAAACCAATCTGCTTGCTGTGACAAACCTGAAAAAGTTTCCTGTATATGTAAAGTGAGTGACTTTTTCATGTTCAAACTCTGACAACTTTCAATGGGGCTTCTCAGTTCAGAGCTTTTATTTTCCATCATAACAGGAAGATAATTTTGTTATCAGCATCTTTGAAGCTAGGAGAAAAAGACTACAGGCAGACAGCCTGCAACATCAACACATTAAATAATCCAAACCCAAGAAGCTTTATATTACAACGTACTTTCTCCAAATACTGACACATGCCCTGATCATAATGAATGGTGAAGATGACAAAACACAAAAGAAAACACTAGTGGCTACTAATGGTTTCTGACCTCATGAAACAGCAGCATTCCCAGTTCACGTACATACTAAGTTCAAACATACCACCTTCAGTATTAAGAAGAATTTTGTATTCACACACACACTTTTCAAAAATTAAACCGATTCACTCTTTACTCTCACTTTTAGCTTCATGCTTTGGTTTCATGCTGTTTATGAGCCTATTCTTTGCTAAATATGGTTTAGTAGCAACCACAGGAAATGTTAACGACTCAACTTATCTAACACAAGGGGAACGATGCTGCCCTCTAAAGGTTTCCCAGAAAAAGTATACTGGTACTATTGAATCAACAAACATCTGCTTGCACTACAAACACAGGGTGAAATTCTGATCTTAATTCAGCAATTGATTGTACTGGCAGGTACACTGCTACACTGATGCACAATATGTCGTAGAACTGAAACTCCACCATATATTTATCCACATCCTAAAAAACATGTCAACAGAATTTTATATCAATAAAGGCATTTGCAACACTAAGAGTTTTGGAAAAGCATTAACAGGGAAACTTGCAAAGTTACATGCTGGAAAGCTAAGATATTTGAACCACATGGGGAATGGAAACATCGTCACTGGTGGTACTGAAAACTCAAGCCCAAATTTTTGTCCTGAATTTTCAGTAAGACGATCCCAATTTCTTGTAATGTGTGTAACAAAGCCACTTGAGACTTTCAAAGTTTTAGTGAGCTCAAGGTATGGTAGGCGATTGCAATGTTTCATCCAGAAGAACCTAAATATTAGCTGGAAGTCCCTAGGAACACAGTCAGTTGCTGGGCTTAACAAAGTACTAAACCAGAGGTATTTCTGTGGATTTCCCCAGCTTTGGCAATAGACGGGGATTGTCCCTTCTTATTTAAATACAACCTCTTGTTATATTACAGAGCTACAATCTCAGGTTCTCTTTATGTGGTAACATCATCGTAAGAATAGGAAAGAAAGTCTCCTCACCTGAAAATATGTGTGACGTGCTGCAGCCAAATGCTTTTTAAATACATACATTAGGTCACAGTGACAAAGCACAAGAGAAAACCATTCTACCAGCAGCATTCCACTTTTGCACCTTGCATGTTTATATATTACTCTTATTATTTTATTCATCATCATCATCATAATAATAATAAAATCAGTCTCAAAAGCAAGCATGCAGACCTTGGCATATTTCATGAAGAATGTTTCTTGTGATACTCCACAGAACTATGACCATGTAACTGTAAGTTCAGGGATTTTTTTTTTTTTGGTGTGGTTGTTTGTTTGTTTGTTTGTTTTAAATCAGAGAACCTCAAAGGTGAATTCTGTCAAATTCAAATGGGAGAAGCTGAAATGCTGGAACTCAATTCGAATACTGTACTATATCTACACTCTTAAGTCCTAGATTACATTCTATATCCTGGGAAAGAAGAAAATGCAGCCACAAAATGGTAGCAATATTTTATTCTGGGAACTCCAAAAAGTGAATGTTTTTCACCTGTGACTAATTCAGTAAAGAAGGTGTTACACCAAACATGCACCTCTAGTGAACACTCCAAATGTTTATGGAAAAGGCTGTGATGAATGCCGATGTAGTACTAAATATCAGCGAATCAGACCACAAAGAAGTTAACAACTTTGTCTCTAAGCTACTCAAATTCTTTAACCCAGAACTGTTTGAAACTATTCGGTCACTGGAACAGGTTCCCCAGGGAAGCGGTCACAGCACCAAGTCTGTCAGAGTTCAAGGAGTGTCTGGACGACGCTCTTAGACATATGGTTTAGTTTTAGGTAGTCCTGTGAGCAGCAAGGAGTTGGACTCGATGATCCTTATGGGTCCCTTCCAACTCGAGATATTCTATGATTCTAACAAGGCAGAGAAGTACTGGAACCTCATACTGAACAGTACAAAGGAGAAAAACCCTTGAATATAGGTGTTTCGGCTGGGAGAGAGTTAATTTTTTTCCTAGTAGCTGGCATAGTGCTGTGGTTTGGATTTAGGATGAGGATAATGCTCATAACACACCCATGGTTTAGTTGTCGCTAAGTAGTGCTTACACCAGTCAAGGACTTTCCAGCTTCCCGTGCTCTGCCAGGTGCGCAAGGAGCTGGGAGGGGGCACAGCCAGGAGAGCTGACCCAGCCTGGCCAAAGGGATATTCCATGCCATAGGACATCATGCTCAGGATAGGAACTGGGGGGAGTTGACCAGGGGGCAGCAATCACCGCTTGGGGACTGGCTGGGCATTGGTCAGCTGGCGGGTGGTGAGTGGTTGCATCACTTGGGTTTTTTCCCCTGGGTTTTGTTTCTCTCTCTCGTTCTCTTTTTCATCGCTATTTTTATTACTATTATCTTATTTCAATTATTAAACTGTTCTGATCTCAACCCACGAGTTTTCTTACTTTTGCCCTTCCGCTTCTCTCCCCCATCCCACCGTGAGGGGGTGGGGGGGGGAGGGTGAGTGAGCAGCTGGGTGGTGCTTGATTACCCACAGGGGCTAAGCCATGACAATAGGTGCTTACTCAGTAAGCCCCATTTGTCCCCATCTAACTAAAAGCAGCCAGAGTAGGTCAAAAATATTCATGTAAGAGTAATTAAACAGCATTTAAGCACTACAAAAGGAATCCTCAGCAGTTTGAAATACCGGCTGTCAGCAGAGGAAGGACTGACTGTTAGGACCGCCAGGCTCTCTGGTGAAGCTCTTCCAGATCCTGGAAGAGAGGTTTCCTCACAAGCTTTCCTTCCACCCTACCCATTCAAAACTGTCCCTACAGGAACCCAGGTCCCAGCCCAAGGCTCTCTGTCACAGCCGTACTTCCTCACATAATCTCAGTGCAACTCGATTCCCCAGCCAGGCTCGGTTTCTCTTACTTCCCTACTCCTCTCCTCTGAAGAAGCTCTTCTCCCCTTGCTTTCCTACTGTATCCCTCTCTTGCTTTCCCAGTACATTTCACTCTGCAGTTTAAGTTCAGTGGAAAAGACACCAGACCTTCTCACCGCAGGGTCTTTGTCTTCATCAAGAGCATCTAAGCAAAACTCCTAAGCACTAACCATTATCAACACTATGCTATACATGCCTTGTTTCCCAGATCCTTCACCTGCTCAAATGCACTACAGTTTCCAAGTTGCATATTTTGTTTGTAACCCAGAATTAAAACTACTTTCAGAAGTCTTTTTTAAAAGCACTTACCAAATAGAAAGTCTAAGGCTACAATGACTTCATCTTCAAGTCATGCCCATCTTTGGTTTTCAAAACCCATTCCTTTTAGATCCTTTACTTAATCAAATTTATGATAGACTTGAAATCAAAACAAAATCCCAAGATCTCAGCCAAGTGTCTTCCCTGGTTAGACTAGTTAAGTTTGCACTGACATGCTTTTAAGCAACTGAAGCTCTAGAATCCAGATGTGTTTCCAAGCTCCACCTTTCATCAGTAATAAACCCACACTGAAAGCAGGTGATGAATTCAGGTGCTAATATATTTCTTATATCTCTCAGTAATAAACTACTGACAAAGCTACCTGATTTCTTTTTTTTGTGTGGTTTTTTTGTTTGTTTTGTTTTTGTGGTTTTTGGGGTTGTTTTGTTTTTACAAACAGAAAACAATCAATAAAACAATACACAGTATGCAAAAACAATAAGCCTTTTAAGAAGCAGACCTACAACACTGCTGCAGAACATGGATTTTATCATTACAAAACTTTGCAATTTTCAAGTCATTTCACTTCCTGACTCTGCCGGTTGCAGAACTAGGGACTGGGTGATGGAAGGCCTTTTGCAAACAGTTTAACTTACAGTTAATGAGAAGTGAAACAGCAGCAGGCCAGGAAATGCTGCCATCCAGGATTTGAGTCCCAGTTACTTCCATGTCCACACTGTAACTGCGGAGTGCCAGAACTCTGGATCTGAGCACTGACCAGTGCCTCCAAAGAAGGCCAGAACTGATGCCAGGAAGCTCCAAGAAAGCTAGCGGCATTTGCATGTGAACCAAGGGCAGTTCAATACATCCCCGGAGCAACAGCTAGCTATGTTACTGGGTAAACACGTCCTCCATGTCCCATCCCCTCCTCTAAACTGAACTGCCTGTTCACCAGCTGAATGAATTCAGTCCTTCCTCCCCTCAGGATGTCTTGGATCAGCAATGCTTCTGCAAAGAAAGCAGCTGTGCTCAGTCACCCACTGCTGACAGTGTCTGTTTTTCTCTGCCCTGGGCAGCCTGTTCACCGAAGGAAGACAGGACATTTTACAGGGTCCTATGAAGGAACAGTACAGTGACATTGATGTAGTGCATCTGTAAAATAAGGAAAATATCCCACAGGTCCAAGTTTTATCACACTGTTTTGTGCACTCCCGAGTATCACTGGTAAAGGTGACAAAATTGTAGGCATAGTTTTTAAAGTTCCCTGACTTAATCATTATAATCACAGTAGTATACTGATATCTGGTTAGAAAATCAGTGGTCCAGCACAAAACAAATGTTAATGAATCCTATGTCCTAATGGTTCGTAAGCCCACACAGTGATTTTACAGGCCTGTCATACACCCATTTTTAACTAATGTATCTGAATGAGTTTTGCCTGCTACAACGTTAAAGGAATCTTTAAAGAGCAATGTTTTTGATGGAAGCGCTTAATATTCATAATGTAGCTTACACAGATTTCATATAAAACTCAAACTGATAATATTAAAAGGGTTTCTAAATTACAGCTTATAGTCTTTCAATCACTTAAGCTTATAGAATAACGCATTAGATACTGTCTGACTGAGAAATCATGCATTTCTAAAAAGAAAGGAGTAAAAAAAGAATTCAGATAAGTATTCTTTTATGTAGGGACTATAATATCATGAATGAAGTGCCAGACCGAAAAGCTGATTTTACAAATATAACCTCATCAGTTAAAAGATTTATATAACAAGCTCAGTTCTCTCATTTCCTAAGGAAACCAAGCTAAAACAAACGAGAAAGGGGCTTAGTTATCAAGCTATTAAGCAAGATCTTTCCTTCCCACAAAAGTTCACAAACTTATCAAGCAGAAGCATCTCATGACACGAAAGAGTTCCAGTAGATAAAAGTAAAAGGCTACTGGTAAATTCCCAAATAATTGTAAAAGTAATTTTTCACTATTTCTGAAGCCAATCATTTGTCAATCATGACCATGCCTCCGTGTCTACAGCTACTTATTCTTTTACCACACATGGACAGCTGTAACTGCATCCACAGATGCTACTGCAGTATTTGACAAGTGATGACTTCTTAGTTTTACAATGAGATTTCAAGAAAGCAACGAAAGATACAGCTAGCACCTTTCCTTAAGTTAAATATACAAAATATAACCAAAGGTAGAGTTTTCAAAACAAAGGAGGTGAATGGCCCATTAAACAACAAAAATACATCCTCAATAACAACAAAAAAAGTTTTAAAATAAAATAGCCTATAATGCAGTGAAATCAGAGAAAAAAAAATTACCAAAAAACCCTAAAACAACAAACCAGGCACAAACTGAGTTTCAGTCCTAGTGGATAACCACCACCTCACTGTGCTACTGCCTTGCTAAATGCTACTTTGCCACGGCAGCCCTTCAGCTCTCACTTTCCTCCTCTCACACCAGCAACAAATGACGGAGTACTTACCTACTTCACTTGAAAGTGCTTGCAGTATTTGGTCAAAAGAAGAATTGCCTTGCCAGTTATTCTTAGTACGTGGCGTGTAAGTGGCACCCTGCAAACAACTCCAGTAGGCTGGCTATCCACCTTGCTTCCTCCTTACTGCTAGTATATAACAGGGCTGCACTTCAGGCTTTCAACTTCTCCTCCTTTTTCTGGTCTGCAATCTCCCTCACTAACAAAGTAAACCCCATTCAGAAAGCACTGGAGAGAGACTGCAGGACTGATGCTAACTATACCACATCACCCTTGATAAGGTGGTTTTCTTGTCTTCAATCTGGGTCTTCAAATAGCATCCTTCTACTTGGCTCAAAATTCAAGGGCACACCAAAGTTCTCTGAGACGTCCCACACTTTGCTTATTAGAAAACCACAGTATACTTAGGCTGTGACACTTGCGCTCATACAAGGAGTCCCATCCTTCCTTTTGGCAGCAGTCTGAGATGCTACATTACGTCCCTGAAAACTACACTGATTTCTTGCTCATCTTCATGAGTACTTCAAGGCTGATGACTGCTTTTAAAGACAAGTTGCAACTCTCCCCATTTTGGCCTTAGGCTCCCCAGGGTAACACACTGCCCCATCACACTGCAACTGACTTGAAAAAGCATGGCCTGCTACATCACAGGCCTACATACATTATGTCCCAGGTATGATCTGGTTCTACAAGAGCACTGAGGCATTTCACTGAGGACCTGCCTGTTCTTTCAGATTTCCAGCTAAAAGTGGGGAGTATGGGAATATGATGATAACCTAATTTCTTAGCTAAGAAATGCTGGGCAGGGAATGTAAGTCATATATGAACACGTGTTTATATCTCTGCCTAGAGACTATGAGATGATTACAATTTTTAAACTAAAAGATAGCTTAGTTACCAACTATCACCAGAGGGTGCTCTTTCAACGCTATTTCGTAACAAAAATAAGGGGCATTGGCCCTGGTGAAAGCAGCTAAAAATACATTCCTTTGAAACAAAAATCACATTCTTTAAGGAGACAGTAGTCCAAATCTGTCATTTGTAAGCAGAAGTATAATTAGACGTGTCAAAGTTGAACAACAAAAAGCAACCATTCTAAAAGAACCAGAACAACATGTAGCAGTCATGTAAAGTAGATCAGAATGGAAATATCTTCTGCATGTATTTTTAACTCTCACACTTTAAGCTGTGGAGGAGACGCTTTATTGAATTTTCTTCCTCGCAAACTAACGTGGAAGTGACTTACAGTACTTGCAAATTTGATACACAACATTGCAGTAACTAGGAAAATTCACGGTACATTTATTCTCATGCACTAATCTAGAATAGGACACATGAATTAATCCATGGATGAAAAAGGACCCACTTAAATGTGAACTGTATCTGCACAGTGGAGCTCTTTCCCAAAAGTGTAAGATGGCTGAATCAGGTCTGATAAAAGGTTCCTCTGGGACAGTATTTTATCAGCAGCAAACGGCAAAGAAGAATCTAGGTTAGAGAAAACATACTTCCCTGGTACACTTCTCCTGACTTGTGTCAAGTGGCTTATCGTTTCCTGAGTCAGAAGCAGTCACTTTCTATTTAAGAGTTCTAGACGGATTTTCATTCCAAGAATTCATCCTGGCCTTTCTTTAACAACCTGCACCATCCACAAGTTAACACAACATTGCATCAAATAGTAATCATACTGTCTCCTTCTCCCACCAATTGTCTGTCTTCCAGGCAGAAAAATACCAGCCGAACCTATTTAAATAAATTTCTCCTTCAGAGCCATTCCACACCTTTAGTCATTCCTAAAGCCCTTCTCTAGTTCTTTCCTAGCTCTACTGTAGATTTTTAAAGTTGGTATCACCAGAGCTACACCAGTATCTTCCTGAGGTAGACGAACTACAGATTTATACAATTCCGTAACAATAGTTTTTGTTTGATCTACTGCTTTCCTAATTAATTTTGACTGCAGAAGAGCTGATATTCCACTAGATTATTGTAACTTGTGCATCTCCTTCCTAATCCTCTGAACGGGCTTTCCCTCTCATCAGTGTTAAATGAATCTGTATCCGTATGGATACTGGGGATTGCCCCCACCCAGGTGCAGGACCGTGCACTTGGATAGCTCATTGCATGCAAGAGGAACTGCTTTCCAGCGTTCTCAAAATCAGTGCACAAAACTGAAGCCTTAGGTGAAACCAGTTCTCTCATCTAGTCTAGTCTCAAGTATCAGGTATGCCGATTAATTTCATTATTAATTAGAAGTTTTAATTAAAGTTTAATTTAAATACTAACTAAAAGTTCTATTGCACATTTATGGAAGACTCTTCCAGCAGTCACCTTTGCAATTCACTGATGTCTTTAAAAGGAAAGCTGCTTCCTTCTTCTGTTCAAGCACGATGTTATCAATAATTGAAGCAAACATTTACTTCAAGGGCAGCAGCAGTATCTTCCATTCACACCTTAAACTCCAACAACCAATTTTTTGGAACCTCCTTTATGAATCAGTATTTTCATCCTTTTAGTTGAGTCTCCTAAATCAGAGTACAATCAACTACCACCCCTTTAAGAACACGAATATTGTTTTGGTTTAGTTGCACACCTCTAAGATTACCAATCCAAGCAACGTTCATTCTAGCATTATAGTAAAAGAAACTAAACTTACTGTGACAGTTTTTCATTTACTGCTCCCCTTCCCAGAGTTGTGCTGCTGACAATTTTTTCCTTGTTCTGTTTGTTTCTGCTCTTTTATCCACCTCCTCCTCAACAAACTATTTAATTAAGGAAGCTTTTGACTCCAAATGAACCAGTCGC
>VYZW01041956.1:0-13248 GCA_013401315.1 Balaeniceps rex
GAAAAGTAACTCTAACCCAGCTGAAACCAGGACAGAGTCTTAAGTTTGCCAGGCTAAACATGAATTTGTTTAGAAATGCATGGTGCTTGAAGTTTTTACTGCAACAGTTAAAGCACAGAAATTAAAGTTCTCATGCCACTCAGGAGTATGGAAGGCATTTTGTATGCCTGAAAGTACAGTATCCTCGTCGTCAGTTCTCTTAGCTTTAAGTATGATGCTACTTGTATTTTACTTTCAACTTCAAAGTTCTGTAGTTGTTTGAAATTTAAGCTGCAAGGGACTGGGAACACTTGAGGCAGACCTTTTTATCTTCAGCCTTGCTGTCAATTGATACAGTTTTTGTATCTTATACGTTATGACATATCAAGAAATGCTTCAGAAATTTTATAGCTTCATAATGTTTTGTACTTGTCATATCTCAGTTTTAACTGATACTGCTTAAAATTGTGTGTATTGAAATGAGGTACAAATTCCGGTCATAAGGCTTGAGCACAAGAGTCCTGTATAGGCCATGAAAATTGTTTTCACATAAAATGACTGTTTTTTTTGTTTTTCTTTGATGACTGTAGTGATTAAATCGCCCTTACCATTTTGTGGTGGTTTGGGGTTGGTTTTGTTTGTTTGTTTGTTTTTTTAATCTTTCTCTGTTTGTTTGGGTTTTTTTCTTTCCTGATCCTTGCAGGGATCTTAGTCTTCAAAAAAGCTGGTAACTGGAAAGACATCATTGACCCATTTAGATGTGCTTTGTGCCAGATTCATCAGGTAGAATCATAGGGGTTTTTAGCACAGTACTTCTGAAAACAAGAGTCCTCACAAATCAGTAAAGGGGAAAAGAAAACGGACAGCACTGTATTAAACGGTGAAGCACTGTTCAAGCAACATGACAGTGATATTGAGGCATTCTGCTTTTCTGGCTTGCCATTGGTCCTAAACTTGGTCTTGTAATAGCGCGCTTTTTTTTTTCCCTTTTTTTTGATGATACTTTTATGTGTCTGTTGGAGCATGGTGGGGATTCTGGAAGCATATCTCTATTTGTAAGAGTATATATCAAGTGAGCAGGTGTGGTGCAGCACTGAGTTCACAAGCCCACGTTTTACAGGGCTTGTGTGAGTGCTCCTGGGAGGGTTTCACTGCAAGATCCGTTCTGCACGCATCTCCCAGAAGTGTTCAGTTTGTCCACATTGTGCTTTTCCTCCCAGGATTGGCTCATACAGACATCTTAAAGGCTGCCTGCACTCAGGACTGTATCGGCCAAGTACATTCAAGCTGTTTCTTCAGTTGATGTTAATGAGTGCAGGACTTGTAAGTGTTAACTTTAAGAGCAATTGTCAAGGGAGGATAGATTTGTAATCTGGAGAGCTGAAGGCAAACAAATTTATGCTTTGAAATAGTTTATAGAAGGGGAGGAGTCTTCAAAGTGGGCAGCTGAGAAAGAGGAAAAGCTCTCCCAGGCTTTGCTTCTCGGGCAAATTGCTAGTAAATGTGCTCGGTTATCGGAAATTGTGCTGTAAGTGGTCTTTATTGTTAAAAAAAATGCATCCTTCTGTTAGTAATATTTTTATAGCAAAAAGGTTGGTTTTGTTGGGGTTTTTTAGTCTTTAAAAATGAATGAATAGACACTTACTAGCTCTACAGTGTATTTGTTTCTTAGACGAAAGAAAAATTCCCATTTCGTATGAATCACAGCCTAAAAGGCACTAGTTGTTTACATATTTTTTCATCACTGTTCTTTTCTAGACTAAGAGAGCTTTTTAGAGTTGGCGTAGAAATATTCCTTATTCAGCATGGAAGAGTAACAAGACAGCTTTCACAGAAATCATTCATATTATTTGAGATAGTGGAAGATTTTATATCGGTATAATGTCACTCCCAGCAACCTTTTGTCTTAAGTATTGGTCATAAGATTCGTAAAGAACTTTTTGCATAACCTGAATGGGTATTTTAGAATTTTTAGGAAAGAATGAACAGGATAGAAATGGTTAATAAGGTAAATTGGTAAGAGATCTATGAAGTTGCAATTTAGAGCAAGCTTGTATTATCCAGACCGTTCTAGCAGTTGCAGTGTGTGGATCCCAAATGCCTGTCAGAGGAGATGCAAATCCTTTCAAAACTGATTGACTGTCTGTGTGCAGAATACAGGAATTGGTCATTTTCCATGTAACATGCACAAATAGTCCATAAACTTCTACTTACATGTTTTATGTAAGAAAAAATGTCTGCCTTCTCTCTTACTGTATGTTTAGTCTTGAGTATAGCAAGCTGCAAAGAGAAGTTCAGTTGAAAAGACAAAAACCAGCAAAAATAATTACACCAGCCAAAGTGGTTTGGAGCCATAAAATGGATGTTACACCAGAGTCTGACAGCATGTGTATTTTCAGATTAAAAGGTTTCTTGAGATGGCTACTTACAACTTCTAGAACTTCTTTATTGGTTGGACAAAGACACGAAGGGTTGCTGTAGATGAAGAAAATGCATCTTTGAAAGAAAAGGAAAACAATACAGTTTTTTTCTGAGTTTTTCCCAGTTGCCAAAGACAGCACACCTCTTTCTAAATAAGCATTTTTCTTCCATCAGTCAAGAACAGACCCAGACCACCTTTACCCTACCACATATTTAGAAAAAAGCAGCCTTCTGGGGACTTCTGTGAAGAACTTTATGTATCCTGATGACCTTAGAAGGCACGAGAGGAGGATTCCATTTCACAGGGAATTTGTTTAAAGCTCAGGAAAGAGAGACTGACATTATGGGACCTTGACACAGTTGTCTGTCTTACTGAAGTTTTTGATGTGATGGCTTAAGTTTCTCTTACTCAGGAAAAAAATGTTATCTTTCATCCAGACTATAACAAAAAAAAAAAATCAATTGCCTGATGGTGCATCTGTTGTTAGATGCTGGCTGCCTGTGGCTCAGCAGGACTTGTAAGAGCTGCTGTCCTTCTGAATGAGACAAATGTGAACTTTCAGTTACAAGATCTTAACTTCTCTTTCTAGTGTGAATCTTTACTAATTATAATCTGGTATTATAAGAAGGAGAAAATGCTTGCTATTATTTGATAACTCTTGTCTTATTACTAACTATTGGAGATGCTTTTTTCCTGTCTTTGAGTAGACTCTAAACGGACACTGCTGACATAATTTCACTGTAAATATACTGTTTCCTAGGAGTGCTCACTTTTCAGATTAAATACTGTGTCTGTGTCTACGTTTTTTATATTTCCTATACATACTCACACGTGCACAGTTCTGCATATATTGAAAACCTAGGAAGTGTTGGTGCTGGGTTGTATTAAGAAACTTTTTGTTATTTGAATTTACAAATAACATATATTGTTGTGTTATTGTTGGAATGACATTTAGGTTTTGATTCTATATGTTTTGATTGTTAGAAATGGAGATTAAAAATAACTTAATTGGCAAATAAAATTAATAATGTCTCAAGCACAACAATCAGAAGTAAACATTGTGGGAAATCAGAGCAGTTAAAAATGGCAGCTACATGGATGCAGGAACTGGGTTAATTGTTTGCAGAAGTTCTCAAAGCTGTTGGAATAATTGTTTTTTGAGTTCTTCAGATTTTGTTTTGCCAAAACTGTATAAAATATTTATTTAACAATTAATGAAAGATGGCAAAAAAAGAAACATTTTTAAATGGCTTGGAAAGATATGTTGTCTACCCTGAAAATTATCACTAGAGAAAGAGATAAGTCAATACAAAGTTTTTATTTTAATACACTTAAGACACAATATTTGTCATAGAATAATGAGTCTAGTACAAGAGATACAGGAAAAAATAATGCTTTACTCTAAATTATGTTATCTCAACTTTATATTTCAGCAAGATATGAACAGAAGTAGAGTTAAGTATGAACTCCAGTACTACTTTCAAGCTTTTGAAAGCCAAATTGTTTTGTAAAGGTAGAGCTTCAGTCTGAAGGATGTTTTCACAATCTTTGGCCTTGGAACAAAAATCATCCGATTTCATGAAAGTAATAGTGATATGGGTGAGAAAGGGCTTTTTCTCAGGACTGGGTAACTGGTGATTTTAGAGTAGGTCAGCCTAAGGAGCTTGATAGATCTTTCTTTTGGTATGGTCTTTTTGCATGGAATTTTTGTATCCTGAAATACCAGGCTTTTTCAAAAAGTCTTATCTTTTTCTTCTAACAGTAGTGGTTTCTTTTTTGCTTAATGCTTTCATCTTCCATAGCCTTGGTTTCAGTTAATATCTCACTGTAGAATTTTCTTAAATAAGAGTGAGGACTAATGCACTGTTTTGCAGTTTTGCTTTTTCTTTCTTCTAGCATATCTTTCCAACAACAGTCTTGCATATTTTTTTTCATAATAGATAGCAAACTTTCATATTAATGTTATAGAATCTTTAACCTTTAAAGGCTTTTGAAAGAGTAATGGGAAGCTCTTAAGCTCTAGTGTGATCAGCTTAGGAAGGGTCCTTGATGCTTCTCAACAAAAGACAGAGGCAGGGGTGGTCCAGCTTTCACAGTGGTATGGGCCAGATGCCACTTACAGACCATTTCAGGAAAGGAAGGGGTAGAACTCAAAGTCATTCAGCCGTCTTTCAATGGAGTAGTACAGATCCTTGCTTTGGCATCCATGCAAGATGCATTTCTCTGCAGTAATGCAGGAACTTGGTGCTTTGAGTGGTGGATAGATCTGTGTGTGCATTACTCAGGTGTATATGTGGAAGAAGTCAGGCACTTTTAGGAACATTGAATTTTACTGCTTGTGTTCTCGACAGCACATTCTACTTCGTCAATGGCATTACATGGCTCTTCTAGGTAACGTATGCCCTAGTAAGGCAGATTATTTTTGTTGTACAAACTCTGAATATACATTTAATGGATATCTCAAATTCTGTCAGGGCTGAAGTAGAAAGCTCTTCCAAGTAGGAAAAACAATGTAAAGAGCACCTAACATAATGCAGAAGATGGCATGGATAAACAGGGTCTTCCTGAGCCCAAACACAGAAGTCCAAAGGTGGAAGTAAGAACAGACTACCTGGGAGGAATGTAGAGACACTGCCTGGACGCACACAGGTAGTGTTAGAAAATACAAAACTCGGATGGATTCCCAGCTTGTGAGGAATGTGAAGGTCTGCAGGAACAGCTTCTGTGAGTACTGGGAGCAAAAGTAAAGCTAAAGGAAAATAAGGGTCCACAGCTCAGTGAGAGGATATGGAAAAGGGTGAGGTACTAAGTGCTTTTTTTTCCTCTTGGTTTTTACTGGTCAGTTCCGCCCTTTGGCTTCTCAGTTTCCAGAGCCTAAAAGCAGAGCCTGTGGGAGTGAGTGTTACCCACAGCAGAAGGTGATGCCGTTAAGGAATGCATAAGTCAATTGGACATATACAAGTCCATGGGACCGGATACCTTCTACTTGCGGTGCAGAAGGAGCTGACTGATGTCATGATGAGGCTGCTTTCATCATTTTTGAAAGGTCACAAGAATTGGAAAAGGTTATTATTGACATTTGGAAAAAGGCAAACGTGCTTAACTTCAAGAAGGAGGATCTGAGCAAATACAAGCTGGTCAGTCTCAACTTAATGTCTGGGAAGGTTATGGGGCAAGTTTTTCTGGAAACTAATTCCAGGAACAGGAAGGACAGAAAGCCAAATGGGAGTAGCCAGAATGGATTTACAAAGGGTAAATTGTGCCTAACTGACCTCATTACCTTCTGTGATGGGGTGCCTGTCTGTATGGACAAGAAGGAAGCAGCAGATGTTGTATACCTTGGCTTTAGCAAAGGCTGTGACACAATCTCCCATAATCTCCTTATAGCCAAACTAGGACGGGGAGGACAAGGAAGGCAAAATTGCCCTTTATCTGAGAGAGGAGCAGGTATTCATGGAACTCTGCCTTGGGATGGATAATGAGCCAGTTAAGAGCATAAAGGTCAGCATTACCAGGCAGACCAACATGGGCAATATTATTGTGAGTATCTGCTACACGCTGCCTAATCAGAAACAGATAATAGAATCATAGAATCATGTAGGTTGGAAAAGACCCTTAANTTCTTCCCCTGCTCCAGCGTGAGGTCCCTTCCACTGGAGAAAGTCCTTCATGAACTTCTCCAACGTGGGTCCCTTCCATGGGGTGCAGTCCTTCAGGAGCAGACTGCTCCAGCGTGGGTCTCCCATGGGGTCACAAGTCCTGCCAGAAAACCTGCTCCTGCATGGGATCCTCTCTTTCCACAGGTCCACAGGTCCTGCCAGGAGCCTGCTCTGGTGCAGGCTTCCCACAGGGTCACATCCTCCTTCGGGCACATCCACCTGCTCCAGTGTGAGGTCCTCCATGGGCTGCAGGTGAATATCTGATCCACTGTTAACCTCCATGGGCTGCAGGGGGANGGAGTCCAACAGTAAGCCTAACACTGCCAAGTCCACCACTAAACCATTTCCCTAACCACCACATCTGCACATCTTTTCAGTACCTCCAGGGATGGTGACTGGGCAGCCTGTTCCAATGCTTGATAACCCATTCAGAGAAGAAATTTTTCCTAATACCGAATCTAAACCTTCCCTGGCACAACTTGAGGCCCTTTCTTCTTGTCCCATCGCTTGTTACCTGGGAGAAGAGACCGAAAGCCACCTTGCTACAACCTCCTGTCAGGTAGTTGTAGAGAGCAATAAGGTCTCCCCTCAGCATCCTTTTCTCCAGACTAAACAACCCCAGTTCCCTTAGCTGCTTCTCATAAGACTTGTGCTCTAGGCCCTTCACCATCTTCATTGCCCCTCTTTGGACACGCTCCATCACCTCAATGCCTTTCATGTAGCAAGGGGCCCAAAAATGAATGCAGTATTCGAGGTGCGGCCTCACCAGTGCCGAGTACAAAGGGACAACCACTTCCCTACTCCTGCTGGCCTCACTATTTATGATACAAAGATGAAGACCCCCTTCCAGGTGACTTCACGTGCCCCATTCCCTCCGCGAAGCACAACTTTCCCACGTTACACAGCTCCCACCAGGCAAAGGCTGCCCACAGTGGGGCGCGCATGCCCTGCGCTGCGGGCCAAAGCACCATGGCAGCCTGCCCTCTCAGGGTGCTGTGTACCAGGAAGGCCCAGCCTTGGTTAGTGTCCGATTTCCCCCGTGCTCCCCACCNGGGGGACAGCCTACCTCACCATGGTCTTCACCACAGGCTGCAGGGGAATCTCTGCTCTGGTGCCTGGAGCACCTCCTCCCCCTCCTTCTTCACTGACCTTGGTATCTGCAGAGTTGTTCCTCTCACATATTCCCACTCCTCACTGCACCTGCAGTTTGTGTCCCTGTGTTTTTTTTTTTTCCCTCCTTCTTAAATATGTTATCCCAGAGGCATTACCACTGTCACTAATTGGCTTGGCCTTGGCCAGCAGCGGGTCCGTCTTGGAGCCAGCTGGCATTGGCTCAATTGGACATAGGGGAAGCTTGTAGCTGCTTCTCACAGAGGCCACCCCTGTAGCCCCCCCACTACCAAAACCTTGCCACTCAAACCCAATATACCAATGCCGAGTACAAAGGGACAACCACTTCCCTACTCCTGCTGGCCTCACTATTTATGATACAAAGATGAAGACCCCCTTCCAGGTGACTTCACGTGCCCCATTCCCTCCGCGAAGCACAACTTTCCCACGTTACACAGCTCCCGCCAGGCAAAGGCTGCCCACAGTGGGGCGCGCATGCCCTGCGCTGCGGGCCAAAGCACCATGGCAGCCTGCCCTCTCAGGGTGCTGTGTACCAGGAAGGCCCAGCCTTGGTTAGTGTCCGATTTCCCCCGTGCTCCCCACCGGCACCCGCAGCGTTGGCGCTCTGCCATCAGTGCCCTGCCTGCCTCCTCCTGCCCTTGCCTCCCACCACGTCCCAGGACACCAGACGCTCCCTTGGGCCCAGGTCCAGGGACTTGCCCAGCCCCTCAGAGGGGACAAAGGAAGCCCTCCCGGCACCTTGGCTGGGCAGAAAGACCTCCACACACCTCCACCCACCCCACCACAAGGAGGTGGAGGATGCGTCTCCCAGTCTACAGGCCAGCACCAGAGTCACTGACTATGCAGACCATGACGTCGGTGGGACAAAAAGGCAGTGGGAGATGGCCCTACCCATTAGTACCCATCCAGCCAATTTCTACATTGTGTGTGAGGATGCTTTAGAAGGAAGGCAACAAAATCCAGGGTAAGAGAGGAAGGGGAAAATCCCAAACCAGAAAGGGGCAGAGGCAAAAGGGCGTCCCCAGGCAGTCTCCCATCCCAGTACTATGTGGGCCTGCCGCTGCATCGCTTTCGGGCCTGGGCACTTGAATTGCCCCGCTATCTGCTGCGGTGATATAAACCANGGCATCGCTTTTGAGCCTAGGCACGTGAAAGGCTGTGTGGCCGCACACACTGTCCCCTGCCAGCACTGGCCTAAGGCCCACTGTGCCGGCCCCACTTTCTCTGCCACCAGCTTTCCCCCATGGCTGCGCACATCATCCCTGGGGCGTAGCTGAGGCCTTCTTCAGACAACTAAAAGAAGCCTCATGTCCTCTTGCAGACTTGAATTGCCCCGCTATCTGCTGCGGTGATATAAACCACAGCTGTCAAGCAATCCAGGAGATTTTTGGAGAGCGCTGATGATAACTCTCTAACACAGGTGATTGAGGGGCCAATGACGGAAGATGCTCTGCTGGACCTGATGTATGCAAACAAGGAAGAACTGGTCAGCAAGGTGAAGGTCAGGGGCAGCATTGCTAGCAGTGACCCTGAGATGGTGAATCAATTCAGGATCCTGAGAGAAGGGAACAAAAAAAATAAGCAGGATCACGACCCTGGACTTGAGGAGAGCAGAATTTGGCCTTCTCAGGCAGCTGCCTGGAAGAATCCCATGGGGGTACAGTCCTGGAGGGGAGTCCAGGAGAGGTTGGTTTTTCAGGTACCACCACCTCCAACCTCAAGAATGAACCATTGCAACACAAAGGAAGTCAAGCCATGGCCGCAGGAGGCCTGCGGGATGAACAAAGAGATCGTGACCAACTCGAACGTAAAAGGGAAGCATACAGGGTGGAAACAGAGTCAGGTGGCCTGGGAGGAATATAGAGACACTGTCCAGGTGTGCACCTGCAGTTGAATATGGCGAGGGACATGAACGGCAACACAAAGGACTTCTGCAGGAATATCAGCAGCCAGAGGAAGACTAGGGAAAATGTGAGCCCACTGATGAGCGGACAAGACATTTCTGATAAAGGACATTAAAAAGGCCAAGGTAGTCAATCGTTCTTCATTGCAGCCTTTACTGGTAAGAGCAGCCCTCAGGAATCCTGTGGCCCTGAAACCAGTGGGAAAGTCCAGGCCAAGGAAGACTTACCCTTGCTGGAGGAGGATCGGGTTAGGGAACATTTAAACAAAGTGGACATACACAAGTGCATGGGACCTGTCGAAATGCACCCATAGTTGATGAGGAAGATAGCCATTGTCACCAGTCTCAGTCATTTTTGACAGGTCCTGGCGGGACCAGCGTGGGGGGGGTGGGAGACAGGGGTAAGATTCCTGACCACTGGGAAGAAGCAAATGTCTCTCCTATCTTCAGAAAAGGCAAGATGCAAACTCAGGGGTACTGCAGGCTGGGCAGACTCTCCTCAGTTGCTGAGGTGATGAACGGAGCAAATAATACTGAGAACCATTTACAAAAATATAAAAGACAAGCAGCTGATTGGGCATAGTCAGCATAGATTTAGCATGGGGAAATCCCATTTGGCTAACCTCATAGTCTTCTACAGTGAGGTGACTAGCTTGGTGGGCGAGGTGAACAGTGGTTGTTTATCTCTACTTTAGTAAAGCTTTTGACACTGTATCCCAGAAGATCCTCGCAGGCAAACTGAAGTAGCAGGGACCAGGTAAAGGGACAGTGAAGTGGATCAAAAACTGGCTGGACTGCTGAGCAAAAAGGGTTTTAATAGCTGCACAAAGACTACCTAACTGGAGGCCAGTAACTGGTGGTATACTGCAGTTCCATACTGGGGTCAATAGTATTTAATGTCTCCACTAAGGACAGGACAGAGCGCATGCTCCGCAAGTTTGCAGAAGCTAAAAAATTGGGAAGAGTATACCAGATGGTTGTACCGCCATTCAGAGGGAGGTGGACAGGCTGGGGAAATGGACAGAGAGGAAATCTCATGAAGTTTAGCAAAGGGAAATGTCAAGTCCTGCCTCTGGGTAGCAGTAAACCCTTGCACCCGTCTGTGCTGGGGGCTGACAGGCTGGAAAGCAACTTTACAGGAAAGGACCTTGGTGTCCTGGTGGATGCTAGCTGACCATGAGCAACCGATGCACCCTCATTGCAAAGAAGGCCAGCACTCTCCTGGGTTACATTAGGAAAGGTGTTGCCAGTAGGTTGAGGGTGGTGATCCTTCCCCTCTGCTCAGACCTGGTGAGAGACATCTGAAGCGCTCGGTCCAGTTGTGGGCTCCCCAGTGCAAGAAAGATATGGGCATCCTGGATCAAGTCAAGTGAAGGGTCATGAGGACAACTGCAGGACTGCAGAGCATCAAGGAGCAGGTGAGAGAGCTGGGACTGTTCAGCGTTCAGAAGGCTCAGGGGGATCTTATCAATATGTATAAATACCTGATGGAAGTAGTGGTGCCGACTGATAGGACAAGAGGCATTGGGCACAAACCAAAATACAAGAAACTCCATTTAAACTGAAGAGGAAACCTTTTCACTGTAAGAGTGATTAATGACTAGAACAGGTTGCCCAGAGAGTTTGTGAAGTCTACGTCCTTGGAAATACTCAAAACCTGTCTGGACATAGCCCCAAGGAATGTTTTCCACTTGACTTGCTTGAGCGGGGGGGTTGGACTAGAGATCCAGCCTCTAGCTGGAGTAGTACTCCAGAGGTCCCCTTCCAAACTCTACAATTCTGTGATGCTGTGGAGAGAGATGAAGTGGACAACTGGGCAATAAGAGTGGGTGAAAAACTGTCAGGTTCAAAGGGTTATGATCAGTGGTAGGACATCCAGTTTGGTTGCTGGTTACAAGTGGTGTCCCTTAGGGGTCTGTACTAGTACCAGTACTGTTTAGTGTGTTAGTAATGCCATAAATGATAATATGGGGTGCATTCTGTGCGGGCTTATGGATGATGCCAAACTGGGGGACATGGATGATATGCCTGAGGGCAGGGCTGCTATTCAGAGGGATTTGTACAGGGTAGAAAAATGATCTGAGAGGAACCACATGTGGTTCAAGAAAAGCAAATGCATAGTCTTGTATCTGGGATGGAAGGAATAGCTCCACGCAACAGTCCAGGCTGGGGAACAGTTGGCTAGAAAGCAGCTTTGTGGAAAAGG
Organism: Balaeniceps rex; assembly: GCA_013401315.1. Classification (NCBI taxonomy): domain Eukaryota; kingdom Metazoa; phylum Chordata; class Aves; order Pelecaniformes; family Balaenicipitidae; genus Balaeniceps; species Balaeniceps rex. The sequence continues at coordinate 11,301 of VYZW01041956.1, forward strand.
GCCTGGGTGTCCTGGTGGGCAAGAAGTTGAACATAAGACAAAAAAGTGGCCCTGTGGAAGGGAACACCAACTGCATTGTGGGCTACATTAGCGTAGCTGGCAGGTCCAGGGCAGTGGTCCTTGCCCTCTATTTGGTTGTGGTGGGACTGCAGCTGGAGTGCTGTGTCCAGTTCTGGGCTTCCCAGAACAGGAAAGACACGGACATACTGGAGCAAGTCCAGCAAGAGGGCCACCAAGCTGGTTAGGGGCTGGAGCATATGACGTACAAGGTAAGAAAACTGTGTTTGTTCACTCTTAATGAAAAAAGGCTAAGTGCAAACCTTATTACTGTCTGTAGCTGCCTAGGATGGCCTAGGAAGACGGAGCCATTCTTTCTTCAGAGGCGTCCGGTGGAAGGATGGTGGGCATAAGCTGCATCCTGGAGAATTCTGACTTGCTGCGTGGGGAGGAGGGGGAGAATTCACCGCTGGGGTGATAAAATGCTGAAACAGGTAGCAAAGAGAGGGTGTGGGATCTGAGTCCTTGGAGATGTTCAAAACTCAAGCGCCCTGAACAGTCTTCTCTGTCTAGAGCTGCTTTGGGCAGAAGGTTGCACTAGATGTGGAGGTCTCTTCCAGCCTACATAAGTCTCTGTTTACACAATCATAAGTAGGAGGGATTTTGAAGTTAGGAACAGTAAAACTGTAGATGTACCGTGAAATATTTTAGCTTTAGTTAGGAGTGAAACCCATCTCATTAGATCAGTTGTTATTTTTCCTCTTTAAGAAAGAGCTTTTGGAATAAGTCAATGGAGTTGCATGCCTAGGTTTTCATATACATGAATAACTGTGCTATGCTGTAAATTTACCTTCCAAAGAGTGTGTGGAAGAGCATCATAAACAGCATCGAATATAGGCAGCTAGATCAAGTGCTTGAGAATATACTGTGTGGAGCAGTACCGTACCTCTACTTGTCTGTACGGTGGAATTTAATACTGCCTTAATTGATAAACTTACAGATATTCTGTTCTGTGCTGGTTTGTATTCTTGAACTGGTACTACCGGTAAATAGACCTGTTTCAGAGAAGATGTAAACAAGTGGCCCTTAGTACATTTTCCACGCAAAAATGGCAAAGATATTTGTATGACAATCAATGTCTCATGACTGGAGGTGGGGAAGAAAGCATCATGTATTTCTGTATGTAATTGTTTGCAGCATAGTGTTTTATCATCCTTTCCATATGAATATTAAAGCATCTTGGGCATTTGATTGGAAGGGAAAAAGGATTGGTTGCTGTAACTTCAAGGTCAGGGTTTTGTCTCCTTCACTTTTACAGTACACTCTCTCTCTAGCTTGTCTATCAAGACTATCGTGATAGGTGGTTGAGTGTTCTCACTGATACCTTTTACTTTTTTCTAATCCTGAAGTTCCATGGAATTCCTCTTCTGTGATATCCTTGTAGGAGATAATTCTTCAGTAATTTGTGAGCATTTTGTTTCAGTAATTCATGAGCATTTTGTTTTGGAAATTCAGAAAACAAATTCTTACTTGAAAAAACTTTTTTCCTTCTGTTTCTGAAACAAGAAACATTATACTAGCATTGAAATAATGAGCAAAGACAACGTTACACTTCCAGAGAGAAGTAAGAGAATTATTCCTGGAGCAAATGCTGGTGTATATAATTGTTCTCCAGTCAAGACAGTAAGGATGTTGCTTCCGAATGGAATTTACTTCATGGGAATTTTGCTTACGCCAGTCTACCAATATGTACGTGTGCTTATCCTTAGAAGTGAATGATAACAATGTTGTTTGTCAAAACACAAATGCTTTGGTCTTCATAGCTGAGGTGGAGTAAAAGTATGCAGAAGAAGTGATGAGCTGAATGACTGTTGGGATGCCTTTCTCAGTGTTTATGAGGTCTGAGGCTTGGCTCTTGATATTCTTGATTAATAAGAATGAGGGAGGAACA
>VYZW01041957.1:6128-19188 GCA_013401315.1 Balaeniceps rex
TGGAAAATAAAGTGGCTATTACAGTTACAATTGTTGGGATAAAGAAGATACATATCTATAGGGATTGAAAAGACTGAAATCTGTAAACATTAATATAGAAATTGTTTACAGTGTTAACATTTATCAGAGACAGTATCTTCTGTGTGTTACAATAAATCACGTCTTATTGTGCAAGTGCCTGGCCTCTATTTTTCAACTCAGTGTTTTCAAGTATTACATGTGGTCACAAGGAAAAAGATGTTTGTACCTGTAGTTCATGTTAATCAAACTGATTTTAAAAAAAGCAAATAGCAAAGCCTTAAACAGACAAAATAATTCTTCCCTGACATTTCTCTCACGTGTTTTGGTGAGAGTAGGGAAGAATGTCTCCAAGTTCTGGGAGAGATTTTCCAGGGAAACATATTAAAAATGCCTAAAAAGGGACGCTGATATTGTACCTTTCTACTGTACTACTCTTGTCTTTTTGTAGAAGATATATATTGATAAGAGAAACTGCTATATGAAGGAAACAAATGTTTGAGTATGTTTGGACTGAGTGTGTGCTGCATAAATGCAGCATGGGTGGCAGAGCTCAAAGGAATGACAGTGGCTACCAAAGTGGTTCAAAGTGACTGCCAAAGTAACGCAGAAGAAATCCACCAGGGCTACTGAGCTCAGAGGGGCTAAATTCTCATTGCAGAATCTGGAAGATAGTTTTGTGTTCTTCCCCTCCTTTTTTTTTTTTTTATAACTCTATGTAAGGATTTACTGTTATCTGCCATCAAAGTAAGGATACTTCTCAAGGTAGACTTTTGATCTTGGGGAGGATGGCCATTTTCAGGCAATATTTACTAGCAAAATGAATAGTGCATAATCAGTGCTTAAGGCTGTTCCTTAGAACTCACTAATAACTTTAGACGTCTCATAAATTTGCTGCTGAAAACAATCTCTGTTTCGCATATGTGGGCATGTATTTCTTTAATTTTCATATACATACCAAAGTGTTTAGATAGTGTGACCTAATTATTTGTTGCACTTTTGCCATCATTCTGTTATGTTAGTAAATTTTAGAACTGCTTGGAGGGTCTGAAAAAACATTTCTAGAAAAAAAAACACCTGTAATCAATACAGTCCACATGACCTGCTTTTTGGAAAAGAGGATATATAGCTTTTCACCTAACTGGCACATATGCTTACCATGGCTGATGTGTAAATTGGTTTATGAGCAAGTTTGTGTACAAATACTCATAAATTCTTCTGGTAGGGGACCCATGTGTATGTTGAGGTTTTCAGTTTGTGTATTTTGGATTTTGTTTTATTTCTTTCTTATTTTTAATGAAAAATTGGTCACAGGCCTGATTATTTTTTCCTCAGATCCTTCTATCATGGTTATTCCTCCATATTGTAACTAAGGGGCTTGACCAAGGGCATTCAACTATTTTAGCACTTCTGCTAGAGCATGATGAACAGTTATGTATAGAGACAGCCTCCTACAGAAAGGGAAGAATAAGACATCTTCCCACACTGAAAATATTGTTTCCTTTTCCTTCTGTTGCAAATTCAATTTATTTGCCAACTGAGCATTATCATGAAAAAATAATGAATGAGAAATAGAAGTGGCCATTACAAGAGGAGCTTATGACAAAATTAGAGGATTCAGAAATGTTGATGGTTTTCCCATAGTTTACTGAATTCCTAAAACATTAATTTCATGGCTAATCACAAATGTCTTTTTTCCACAAATAAACTAATGGTTTTATTTACTTCTGCACATAATATATCAGGGAGCAGATGCATTTCCCAAAATACGTTACTATACGCAGCTTCCCAAAGGCTGTTTACTGAAAATGTCTTACTCAATATTTGGAATACTGGCTAGTTGTTGCTGCACAGAAAGCATCATTTCTGACTCCCTGATGAGACAGAAGAATTCACAAAAATTCTTGAAATCTTGTTTTTCTCTAAGAAATTAATAGCTATAAGATTTTAACATTGCAAATTTTAGAGAGTATGTATTCAAATGGCCTAAACTTCTAATAACTTAAAAAATTGCCTGAAGATGGGGAAGGAAATATATTAATTAAGGTTAGAGTCTGTAGGTTGAGCTATAAGAAACTTTTGGTAAAAACTAGAGAAGATCTGTAACTTCTGAAAATTATGTTGGCTGGTAAGTATGATAGGCACTTCAGTTTCCTTTGTGACCGGTAGATAAAATGCTGTAAAGATGGAACTTTTTAATATAAATTTTACTTAGAAATATTGAAAGCTGTGGTAACACTGTTTCAATATTCCAAATTCTCTATGAATTTTAGATCTGTTTACTTAATTGTGATTTTTTCATTCTTATATATTTTCCAGCACATAGTTATTTTTATAGTCTAATCAAGACAGTGTCGTAGGAACTCAAAAAAGCTTTCCCATGAAATTTATATATTAGTCATTCTTTTAATCACAAACCTTCATGATTAAAACATCGTAGAAAAGGCCTTTTAGAACTAGCAGCAAATGGCAAAATGCTGGATATTAAGAAAATGCTCCTGAACAAATATTATAAACACATTTGAATTAATCACTGTATTTTTTCAGTAACATTGATATGATTAATAATGTATTGTGTTTTAACTACATTTGGTATGTATTTAAAGGAATAAGAGACTTGAACTAAAACAGGACTTTTTCATTTTTTGAGGAATAAAGAATCTATCCATTTTACCAGTGTTTATCACCTAGGAAAATGCAACTCAAATATTCATTACAAACTTCTTCATGTTAACACAATTAAAAAAATAAAAATAAACATTTAAGAATAATGTCTTAAAAACCCCCTATCTGTGGAAGGTTGTCACTGTGGGATTACTTAAAGGATGGACCATTTATCTTCTCACAGAGTGAGTGTGTGTACCGTAAATATTAGTCCAATAACTAATACTAGTAATTTTAGTCTTTAAGAATGTATTAAAAAAGCGGTCTGGAAATATAAAAACTGTGTTGGGTTGGTTGGGTTTTTTAAGCAGTTAGTTAGAGAATACCTATTATTCTTATTGCAAAGGGGAGAGAGATTGGCCTCTTCCAGCTAATGCCATACATAATTTTAATTACCACAGGAGAAAAATGATTACCCTGTTAAATTAAATAAATCTTATAGAACTGATTGCTCTTCATGTTTTTTTTTGTTTGTTGTGTTTTGTTTTTGGTTTTGGGTTGGGTTTTTTTCTGCTGTTTGTTTGTTTTGGTTTTTTGTTTTGGAATTTAAGACAGGTTTTTTTTTCCTAAACTTTTGGTACACCTGATGGGATGTTTGGACTGTAATGAAGAAAAGATAAAAGACAGTGTGTAATGCTCTTTTAATCTCTTTCTAACATGGTTTCCTACGGAAATTAGGTTTATGCAGTGATTCTCGGTCAATTATTCCCCTACATTCAGTACATCCCAATAAACACAGTGCTGGATAAACTATTGGGAGCTTCATTTGAAGGAGAAGGCCAGAGAATCTTCATGTTTTTACGTATAAGATGCTGGTACCAGCCACAAGCATGTGGGACCCTATCTGGGACATAGCAGAGTTGCCAGTTGGTGCCTCTTATTTAAAAGGATGAGCCAAGTGGCCTTTCCTTGATTATTCACCCTGAGACAGTGCTGATACTGCTTCTGCTAATTGTAAAAGTAAAACACTGGTCTCCTGCTGCCCAGCACAATCTGTAAATCCTGAGATAGTGGGAGGCATGGACAACTTGCCAGTTGGCCTTTGAACTGTGTGGCTGATGGCCAGCTGCTGTGGTTAGCTATTCACACAGGAATACCAAGCCGAACTGTAACCCTGCATCCGACATTTGCCCTTATGGTTGTTTCTCCTGAACATCTGGTCAAAGAAGTGGGAACTGGGCAGGTCATATCTGTGAAGCTAAAATTCTTGTAAGAGTATTTTCTGGCTCAAATAATTAGTTTATTTTCCTACTCTGGTGGTACCAACTTAAAGCAACTACATGTTTTACTTTTAATTTAAATCAAACTGTTTATTCTCAGAGTTAATGCTAATTATTAGACGAGTCATTAGGTCCAGTTCTTCCTTTTGTATTCCTCTTTGCAAAGTACAAGTCATAGTAAATAGTATAACTGTGGTGAAGATCAGGCCACTGGCTTGTCTTTAACAAGAATTTGGAAGAGTTGTTTATTTTAAGTCTTTGTCTAAAATGCCAGTCTCTGCAGTCAGGAAATCACTTACAGCTGCTAAATCATTCCTCACCTACTTTGCTCGATGTTCTGCCTGCATCCTCCCCTTTTCTGCATCTCTAGGGCCAGCTGCAGGACACCTCTCAGGTTGAACCTGCGGGAAACAGTCCCTTCACCTTTTCTGATTTGGTTTTGCTTTCAGGAGACCTTTTCATCTCACAACAGGCAATGTCTACTTAGATGAAGGCTTTGAGCACTTTGAAATCAAATCTGCTTTAATAACATATTAGTGGATGAAGACCTGCACCAACTAGTACCCCTTTCCAAAAATATGTAGTCAGCTCCACAGATTTTTTGAATATAAACCTGCAAGACTGCAGTGATAACCTGATCAGGAGTGTTTGAAGCTGAAGTGATTTTAAGCAGGACAGGTGTTTTCATCCACCTGCTCAGTTGTGTAAACAGCAGTGAGACACATTGTTGGGAAGAGCATGAAACATGCTTTTTTTTTTTTTCATAGCTTGGCTGTTAGCTTAGCATGGACAGGGTTTGTCAAGCACAGATTCTGCACACACTGTGAGAATACCCACCAAAGTGGTGGGGCTGTGCTCTATGTTTTTTTTTCTGTAATCACTTCAGTAATTAAGAAAGGTTCCACTTTATATCCATGCAGCATGGACAGGTTTTAGTCCATATGAATGGGTAGCAGGGGTTTGCAGCCCTGCTCTGGGAGAGATGTTAGTCACCTCATAAATCATCTGACTGGGAGGAAATCCACTGGTTTTCGTACCAAAGCGAGTAGGGTGAAGAAAGGAGGTTGTAGCGAGGTGGGTGTCGGTCTCTTCTCCCGAGTAACAAATGATAGGACAAGAGGAAATGGCCTCAAGTTGTGCCAGGGGAGGTTTAGATTGGACATTAGGAAAAATTTCTTCACTGAAAGGGTTGTCAAGTATTGGAACAGGCTGCCCAGGAAAGTAGTTGCGTCCCATCCCTGGAGGTATTTAAAAGACTTGTAGATGTGACACTTAGGGACATGGCTTAGCGGTGGACTTGGTGCTAGGTTAACAATTGGACTTGATGTTCTTAAAGTTCTTTTCTAACCTAAACAATTCTATAATTCTATGATTCTAAGAATGTTTTCCTAACATCGAATGCAGGTGAGGTTGATTGCTACTGGGAAGGTCCGATGTGACTTGGCCAAATGCCTTCCTGAAAGCCTACAGTTTAAAGGACTTTGCTTCAAAATGGGTCATTTTGACCTTGTTAGTTCCATATGGAGGTGTGCTTTCTTCTTCTCAGTCAGCTCAGAAGAAACTTCAACGGCCAGGTCTGGAGGTGCCAGATCCTGCCTGCTGCCATGCGTGAGGAAAAGCAGGTTAGATGTCAGCTCCCTGATTGCTTAGGCCCCTGTCCAGAGAAACGAAGGGGTCAGCGGTCAGGCTGGCAGCTGCCCGTTTCAAAAGGGCAGCTTTCAAGCTTAACCTTAAAAAGGAGTCTCCTGGGATTTGCATCTGCTCTTTAAAGCTTATGGAATCCCAATTTCTGCTTCCTAAAGATGATCCCCCCCAGGGCCCAGGAGCCATTACCTCCTGTATGAAGTACTGCAGGGCTTCACCAGTCAGAATCCCTGCTTATTTATTTGTAACTTTTCTATTTACTGAAGAGTGGCTTCTTAGTTTTATTTGAAAAGGAAACTGACTTCTCTCTCTTTGTCATTGCCTTGTTAACAAGGAGGAGGAAAAGCTGCCTAATCTCGACATTATGAGATTTGTTAGAATTGATCCCAAATGAACTCTGGAGAGCAGAAAGTCAGATCACCTCTTTGTTTTATTCCAAGGGGTTACCGAAAGGGAGTGACAGCCTTCAAGGGACCTATTTCCCACTAGCTGAAAGACTGCATTAAGCAAGCATGTTTAGTGAAGGGTAAAGAGAGTACCAGTGGGAACGAATGTGTGCGCCACCATAGCAGGCATAGGGCTCAGAGCAGAGGAGGCAGATGTCTGCTGTGTAGAGTTCTCTAAAGAGGCCATGTGGGCCTTTCTGCATGTAGTAAATCAGCATTGCAGACTGGATCTTCTGCGGCATCCTCTGGGGTGTTTGGTAGAGAAGTGCTATAGGCTGCCTCTTCGAGCCACTCCTTACCTACCAGGTAGAAGAAGTACTGCTCATTAATCCTGCTTGCTCAACACAGGAGGTGTCCGGAAAGGGAGATTTCTGATGTAGTGATTAGGTTTCTCCATCCAAGCTTATGTAGAAAGTACCTGAAAAATTTTTGGCACACTGTTTTTTGTGTGAGTTCTTAGTATTGTTTCATTGCTTTTGGTTTACATATGGCTATTAAAAACATTCCTTCCAGTATCTGTATATTTTTCAGCACCACAGGGAAACATTTTATTGATCCCTAAGTTATCTTTTCCCTTTCTGAGATTTGTCCCATATATATAAATAAAGAACTTTGTGTGAGCCTGTTCCCTTCCATGTGAGAGGGTGCAACATTTCCATGCCAATGAGAATTCAACATGCAGGGTTAGAGGAGCTGGTAATACAATCTAAGATGCAAAACAATAATGTCAGACTTTTCATGGATATAGAGAGAATTGCCATAAGGCTAATTTGGGTCACTGCTATAGACCAAAAAAAACCCTGAAACTCCTGTATTTGTTCCAGAGCAAAATGTAATATATTTGTTTCAATAGAGTAGTTTCGGAGTGCAGTCTCACTAGGCAGAGAAATTTCTTACAAGACTGGGAAAGGTGATCTCATATAGTTGGGCTCACAGAAAATTAAAAAAGGCAAGTGTTTCCTATGGGGTTTAGTATCCCGCTGAGGCCTGCCACCACTGAACCTTGTGCCCTACCTTGTTTACCTGCATCCTTGCAATTCCAGGTGGACCTTGAGGGAAGGAGCCTGCCTGAGAGGAGACATACTACGACTCCCAGGAGTCACTACAGCCTGAATGAACTTTACTTCTTAAGCCAAACAAGGAAAAAAGACTTTTTTTCCTCAGTGCCTGAAATTCAAAGGGCAATCAGAAACTCATGCTGTTGGTATCTTGCCTTTACCAGACAATATGTTAGTCATGTTTACAAATGTATAGCATGTGCTTGGCTCTTCAGTGCTATTCCCAGCCACGCAGGGAGAGTTTTTCTGGGAGAGGATTGTAAGGCATGCAGTCTTTCCCCCTTGGTCTTAAGACTACATTGAGCAGGCCCTTGACACAGTGTTCTCTGACTTATCTAAAGGAATAGGTGTTGTGGATACACAAAGAGAAAGGTGCTGGAAGCCAAGTCAGTTGTTTCTTCAGTGCAGCATTCAGGGACTGCTCCAAAACTTGTTGAAGTCAATCAGAAGATCATTTGTGACTGATTCAGTTGGTTGCTTCTTCAAGTGAAAACAGAGAAGATTGATGTTTTTATTCCATGAAGTTTTCAGACGACTGCTGACACATCCAAGTCTGACCTGGTCTCCACTGATTTAGCTCTTTTTTGCTCTGTCCTTAGATATCAGGGAGACTAGTCTACTTAAAGGGCTGATGTAGGAAACTGAAGTTTCCATTTGCAAGGACAACAGTGCCTGATGGTGAGAAGAACAGGCTTTTTATATATCTAGGTTATTTTCAACAATATCCAAACTTTAGTCCTCTTATTTTTCTGACTTTTATCTTTCTGTTCTCTTTTTTTTTTTTTTTTAAATTTTTTTTTCAGATATGATCCAAAGTACTTCAGATGCTGGGCAATAGTATGCACTCTGGTTTAGTGTCATTCAGAACTTCCAACAAGAAAGTCAGGTAGTTTATCCTACTCAAGGGAATGTCAAGGGAAAGCTATGGAAAGCAGCAGGAAGGAGTTGATAAGATGGCGATTATTTAAAAAAAATATATGTATACGAAGTTCTCTTAAATTCTAAGCATCTGTTACTACTATTACAGTTATTTAAAAGTGTTACTCATAACCATCAACAACTGTTTAACCCTTAAGCTGTAGCCACCTTTTCTGCCAAATGGTTTAAAATAATTATGTAGCAGCTTAAATAGTTGTTTTGTTTTTTTTTTAAAGCAACCAGCAGTGCCTTTTTCAGGCACAGCCTGTATCTACAACAAAGAGAATACTATGAAGAGGAACTTATTCTAAGACAGGATTTTTATCATGTTGGGACGTTTCTTACCAGCATTATTTAAAAGCTTTTTAAAAAACTGCTCTCTCACACCTTTGTTCTTTCTGTGCCAGGAAATGTTGTTACATATTTAATACCATATTTTAAATGTTTCATATGTTTATGACATGAAATACATGTACAATATAATCAAGGCTCTTCAAATTCTGCTGCACCTATATCACTCCATACAGCAGTCTGAGAGTTTGTGTGAGGAAATGCTTCTGACCACAAATGCTGTAAATTGAGAAATACATTTTAAAACTACTTTTTTTATAGTTTTCATTTCTTTCCATTACAAGACAAAGTCACAGTGTGGGTCTGCTGGGAAGAATGCTGCTTCTTTTATTCTCTCTCTTAAATTTACTTCGTTTATTCTGAAGGTTTTGGATATAACTTTTAGTAGGTTTGCTTGAATTTGAGGAAACTATTAAAAAGGGACATATTGAGGTTCGCTCATCATCATAAACTGGATCAATACCAATGTTTATTTCTCAAACAAACCACCAAATAACACCGATGGTGGTAACTTCACACCACTGAGACTAGACCCAAACAAGAACTCATAACTGAAACTGAAAGGCTCCTCATGTCTCAACCAGTAATCTTTTTCTAATTTTATTTTTATGGACGTGGCATGTCCATCTAGATACAGAATCCTTAGGAATTTGGTTCCTGCAGGTAATACAGATTAGAATTATCTTTCATCTCAAGGTTTTTAGGCATGGGTGAGAGAAAAAAAATAATGGGTTTTGTAGCAATTAAATTTTTATTGTAGTGTGTATGTGGTAGTGGGGATAAAAAGAAAATTACCTGACGGAACACTTAATTTACTTTATGACTTTTAAATTAAAACTTTTCAGGTAGTCTTCTTTAATAAGGATTGATCTGTCCAAAGGTTTTTATTTTGGATGGTTGGAGTTTTTTGTTTGGGTTTGTTGGAGTTTTTTTGTTTTGTTTTGTTTTTTCAGTGAGAGCTTTCAGTAAGAAAATTATGCTTTTTTCTTTTGTTCTAACATTTCTCTAGAACATTCATGGGATATTCTAGAGTGCAATTTACTCATCAGCAGCTTTACATTGATCTCCTGACATATGTTGGCGATGGCTCATCAGCTATTCCTGACTCTAAATAAGTGAATCATAGAACTTAAAACACTCAGTCCTGATGTAAGAGAAGGTGGCTTTGAGCAAAACCTGTAACTTTTGCTGGGATTTGTAGAATAGAGAGAGGAAAAAAATAAGTTTTTAACAAGTATTTTTTGGTGTGTTTTTTTTATTAGATGATGCTGTAATTATTAATATTTCAACTTGTGGTTTTCACCATAGCAGCAGGGACAGATCCTTTTAAGTCTTTATAAAACAGTGTAGCATACTTTGTGTCCTGGTTTCAGCTGGGAGAGAGTTAATTTTCTTCCTAGTAGCTAGCATAGTGCTGTGTTTTGGATTTAGTGTAAGAAGAATGCTGATAACACACTGATGTTTTGGTTGTTGCTAAGTAGAGCTTACACCAGTCAAGGACTTTCTTTTTCAGCTTCCCATGCTCTGCCAGGTGCACAGGGAACTGGGAGGGGGAACAGCCAGGATAGTTGATCCAAACTGACCAAGGGGCTATTCCATACCATATGACGTCATGCTCAGTATATAAACTGCGGGGAGTTGGCCGGGGGGAGCAATCGCCGCTCGGGGACTGGCTGGGTGTCGGTCGGCGGGTGGTGAGCGGTTGCATCACTTGTTTTCTTTTCCCTGGGTTTTGTTTGTCTCTCTCGTTCTCCTTTTCATTACAATTACTATTATTATTATTACTATTATTATTATTATTATTATTATTATTTTTATTTCAATTATTAAACTGTTCTTATCTCAACCCGTGGGTTTTCTTACTCTTGCCCTTCCGATTCTCTCCCCCATCCCACCGGGGAGGGGGAGGGTGAGCGAGCGGCTGCGTGGTGCTTGGTTGCCGACTGGGGCTAAACCACGACACTTTGCAATACTGAACACTAACTAACTCTTCTCATAAGTGCCAATGTACTGTATGTTATAATATAAAGACTGTAATGTTTCAATTTCCATCCTATTCTCTTTCTGTTGTTGCTTGTTTACTTTGGTTTCATCATATAAATATTTGTGTGCATACTGGTTTATTGTGTTGCTCTAAACACATGTGAATGTAATTACCAATGTGTTTAATTTTAATTTAGTGTTACATGGTTTTTAATCATGTTCCAAGTCACTTTTAATGGTTACAAGAAAAGTATTTCTGGAACACATACTTCTCAGACTATAAGGATGCACTGTTTCCAGCAATAGTTGAGATTATTTAATTTATTAGCAAATGAATGTTGTGCAAATACTTTTGGATGGGGTCCCAATGTTAATTAACAGAAAGAAAAGTCAAGAGGTTAAAAATTAAACTTGGATTCTATTAGGTTTTGTGGGTTTTTTAATACATTTTAGCAAGTCATACATCTTCCCCTACCCAAAAGCACACCCCAAGTATGTATATTGCATCCTTTATTTTGAGTTGTCCGGAAATTATATTTTGTGTATATTGATTTCTTTCTACTAGTCTTGCAGTAACAGTGTTTCGTTTTATTTTCCAAAAACTTATAAGGGCTGGAAAAGAGCCAGTGTAGGAGTTATAGAAATGCAATGACTTCTGTCCTTTGGTGCAGCAGAGATAATGACAGTAAATTTTTCCCATAGTACCTTTTCAGTCTGTTTTGCAAATGCTATTGAAGGACTGATTACAAGGATGAATAATTGGTTGAATCATCTAACCTACACATTTTTCTGATATCTTTACTAGATTTCAGGTAAGATATAAAATATTTTGTTGCTTACAGTAGTGTGAATTCTTGAACTAATATTTTTATCCAGGGCACCAAAAATTAACTGCTGTGCAATTACAACCACCACTGATTTAAGTGGTGCTGAAAGAAGGTAGTACCTGTGAAAAAAATAAGCCACTTAGTGCACAAATAGAGAGTCAGGTGCAAAATATATTCTAATTAATTTAATGTGTGTTTTTTGTAGTTTGGACTGAAACAGATATTGAACGATCAGCTCTCTATACACAATTACTAAGTATTTTGCTTCCACGTGAGAGTCAGGAAGAGACATAGGAAGCTACTTTTTTCCACTAAAATAATTCTTGAGTTATTAAACCATTCTTATTTTCTCATCAGTTGAAGGAAACTTACTAAAACAGTGGGAATGTGTGAGCCAATGAACTGAAGAAGAAAAAAGAAAAAAAGATTAATAGCTGGAATAATTGCAGCTGGTAGCACATGTAAAACTAATTCTGGTTTGTGATGTTTCCAGTTTCTTGCATGTGATTCCATTGGTATGTCACTTCCATCACCGTGCTCCTATGTAGTGTGATTCAACATTGTTATCATTCAGTGTTTTGTTGTTTGTTGTGTGGAATTTGTTTAGCTGTTCATGCTGCTGTCTGATTTTCTGTGTTTCCTTTCAAGTGATTCCTTCCCTTTTCTTACATGAGGTGGATTTGCAAGTCATCCTTTACCTGTGTAGGCTACAACTTGGCTGAAATGCTTGATGTTGACATCTTGGTTTTTTCCTATGTCAACTTCCTCTTGATTCTGCTGGAGCAATATCTGAGAGCCCAAGTTACATTTGAATGTGTAAACAGGTAGATATGTATTCCACAAACAGATTGTATTATACATTCTGCTAAGATATTCATACTATACATTATTTTCATGCTAATTTTTACAGTTTGTGATTTTATATGTTTGCCATTTTGCAAAATATTACAATCACTGACTTTCATAGAAGTCTCAAAACAGTTGCTCTGTGCTAGTTTCCTGTCTGTGACAGTGGCTGGTAGGAAATGCTTCACAAGTGAAAAAGAAATGGTGAGTACAGAGTGATATCTTTCTAGTTCCAGCAGTTAGTTCCCTAGGGACCTTCTGGGTCAGTCTTTGCATCCTACTCAGAGTGTTTATAGTTCTGGACAAACCCCTTTTCCATGAATTAGTACTTTTTTAGCCCATTTATTACCTCTGCCTTCAAAATATTCTGAGGCAGTGATTTCTGCCTTTTAAGGTCACATTGCATTAAAAAATATTTCATTTTGTTTGCTTTAAATCTCATTTCTCCTAGTTTTCATCAGCTGTTTTCTCATTCTTTTAATATGAGAGTTAATTGCTCCCTATATGCTTTCTCGAAACTGTTCATGATTTTATAGGCCTTTCTCATCTTTTACCTCAGATGTCTATTTTCCCAAATTAAGTTTACTTACATAAAGGCTGTTTGTTGATTTTGAGAGTTCTTATTATCTCTCTCTCTCTCCCCTTTCTGTTTCTACCTTCTCCTTTACAAGATTAAATTATAAATATTATGCAATCAATAAGAAACAAAGGAATGGGGACCAGGGGGGTAAAGCCCCTCTCACTCTAAGGGAAGATCCGGTTCATGACCACCTGAGGAACTTGAACACTCATAAGTCTATGGGACCTGATGAGATGCATCCCAGAGTCCTGAGGGAGTTGGCTGATGTAGTTGCCAAGGCACTCTCCATGATATTTGAAAAGTCATGGCAGTCAGGTGAAGTCCCCGTTGACTGGAAGAAGGGAAACATTGCGCCCATTTTTAAAAAGGGTAGAAAGGAGGACCCTGGGAATTACCGACCTGTCAGCCTCACCTCCGTGCCTGGGAAGATCATGGAGCAGATCCTCCTAGAAGCTATGCTAAAGCACATGGAGGACAGGGAGGTGATTCGAGACAGCCAGCGTGG
>VYZW01041957.1:19810-39226 GCA_013401315.1 Balaeniceps rex
TCTGAGGGCTGGAGCACCTCTCCTACAAGGACAGGCTGAGAGAGTTGGGGCTGTTCAGCCTGGAGAAGAGAAGGCTGCGAGGAGACCTTGTTGCAGCCTTTCAGTACTTAAAGGGGGCCCATAGGAAAGATGGGGACAGTCTTTTTAGCAAGGCCTGTTGTGGCAGGACAAGGGGTAATGGTTTTAAACTAAAGGAGAGTAGATTTAGACTGTATGTAAGGAAGAAATTTTTTACAATGAGGGTGATAAAACCCTGGAACAGGTTGCTCAGAGAGGTAGTGGAGGCCCCATCCCTAGAAACCTTCAAGTTCAGGTTGGACAGGGCTCTGAGCAACCTGATCTAGTTGAAGATGTCCCTGCTCACTGCAGGGGGGTTGGACTAGATGACCTCTAAAGGTCCCTTCCAACCCAAAGCATTCTGTGATTCTATGATTCTAGGAATTCAACCCCAGTTTTTATAAAGTAGTTGTCATGATGCTTTTGGAGTTTTCTGTTATGGAAAACTTCTCTCTGATTCTAATACCATTTCTAGCTTAAGAAACCCACTAGATCCTTCTTTACAGGACTACCTCTGGCCATTACCACATTTTCTCTATGTAGACTGCTTGTCAGGTCAGGCATCAAACTCCCTCCAAGATACCTGTGCATGCAGAGCACCTCTGAAGTATTTTATTTGTAGGTGATCTCATTCCAATTTTGTTTACCTCTACTCTTCACGGTAGGCTGTAAACCAAACCAAATGAAAAAAAAAAGTACAACAGGTCTGATTCTTTTCTCATTCAGCACATATGGATCTTGAACTGGGGATAACTGGTGTTATACTGAAGCTCTTCTTCTGTAAAATAAGTATTAGTGACAGCTTTGAAAATATTGTTGGTCAACAGTGTTTTTTACATTTGATGTTATGGATATACAACTTTTTGCTTGTGAGTTTGATGCAGAACTTGGTATCTAAGGGAAGAGAGCTGTGTTTAATTGTCTAAGATTTTTTGAAAGCTGTGATTTACAGCATCTGAATATCTGGACTAAAACATGGGTTTGGGGGTTTCTGTAAATAAAAAACAACTAGATGATAGTACAACTTCTTATTTTTTTTCCTTCCTTAATTGTCATAAATATTAATTTTAGATGCATTCACTCTGATGTACTTTTTGCATTATTATTGATATAAAATGTCATCTGTGATACTTTTTTTTTATTTTTCCATATCAGAAACAGTAGTGAGAACAATGTTTTCCCTACACTATTTAAAAAACTACTAACGCTTTTTAAAAAAAATACTTAAAATATGCAACTTTTAAATAGTAGAACAAGATAAAGTATTTTTACAGAGCTGTTCAGAAGCAAGAGAGGCCGTTTGTAATTGTTCACACCAAGTCATTTGGCCTTGCAATATCATTGCTTACCACTGTCATAGAAAACATTAGATATGATTAGCTGCAGGTATCCATGCCAGATGATATCCTAGTAAAGTCCTTTATATATTTCATCTTATAATTGTATTTGCAAGTTAATGTTTGAAGTGTCAGTCTTTGTAAAATTAGCTCATCTTGTTATGATTTAGAGCTTTGATGTGAGTGAAAGGCTTCAATTGCAATGCACAGTCACATCTGAGAGTAAACTGCATAGACAAAGAGACTTACAAGACCAGTAAATCAAATACTCTGAACTGTCTATGTGGATTATGAGGTACTATTTGCATAACTTTGAAGTATTTATACTGATGAAATTACAATAATTAAAATCATTGCTGTGTCAATCGCTAGACGCCACAAGGCATAGCAATTACTAGCATGCAAATCAGACTTTGTGTAAGCATTTTAAAGAATAATTACCTTATTTGATTCAGATGTGCCTGAAAGGCATTAAGAATCATTTGAGCTATTTTGCCTTCAACAATTTTTAGGTCTCAGATAATATTGTTTTTATTATTATTGTTGATGATAATACCTTTGTGTAGGCATATGTCTATATGTTTCTGGTTTAGGTTTAAAGTGAAACCTAGTGGTAAAACTTGCTGAAGCAGTTAGGAAGGATTTATTTTATATTAGTTTGTTCTGAATCTCTGTCTACAAATTACTATATTTTGCATAAGAACCAATACAAGCATGCAGTCTCTTAGTTTGTTGTTACAGCTTATTAAATCCTGTATTATGGGAGTAGTATATAAATTTTTTCTTAGAGAAAAAAAATCTTTTTTTTTATTTCTTTAGATTTATAACAGACAATTTGGGTTTCCACAACATAAATTTGAAATACATAATCTGAAGAAAAATAGACTGTAAAGAGCTGCTCATTCACATCATTACAGATAAACATTTCCAGGAAATGTAATGCCGATAATAAAATTAATTCAAGCTTACCCAAATTTCAGAGCCATTTCTTCTTACAAATTCTGGGTGGTGAAGATGTACTCTGCAGTGAACAGTAGTGGATGTTTGACAGATGGGTTCTCTGGCAAAATGAATAGCAGAAAGTGAAATAGGGGCTCCTTCTGAGACAAAGACCATAGCAGCAGTGCGAAGTCAGCTCAAGAAACACTGCCAAATCATTCAGGCCTTAGGTTTAATCAGTGCCATGAGTTTTCCTGGAAAAGGTCCTGTCTGCCAGTGCATATCCCCAAGTACATGATATGCCCTCATATATGGTGGCTTCTGATATGAAAATCAGGAAGGAATAGTGTAGTCCTCCTGGCTTTGTTTTCAAGTAATCTCAATCCCCACATACAGTGCCGTACCTGTTGCTGCTAAAAACCCTAATTGTTTAGCTAACAATAGCTAAGAATACGGCATATGTGGAGAGGCATACGAGAGGATGGACTATTACTTCTCACTTTTATCCTGAATTTTGCAAGGATTAGGTGGAACAGCCATTTCAAGGAATGAAATCTGCTGTACGAAGAAATACCTGCACTATCACAGCACCATCTTTGTTAACATAAATCAACTTTAAACCACCTAACCTTTTTCCTGATGATAAAGGCAGAAATAATTAGGGGAGAGGGGAAAAGTAAATCAGTTTCCTAAGTACGATATGAGCCCCAACACACAATGCCATTACAGCAGAGTGTTGAAGAATATTGAGTGTCATAAAGAATCCACCTTGGCTACTCCACATCTGTATATGTGTGGAAGTGTTTGTTTTCCCACTTTCATCCTTTGTAAAGTTTCAATCGTGCTCCTCAGCACTTTGTTGTCAGTAGAATATGCACTGTCCTCTCACCTGCGAAGAGGTTTGTGATCCCTCTGAACCTCCAGAACCATGTGAACTTTTCAGAGGTGCCAACTTCAGACCTCAGCTTCTTTAGTGACAGATGAAGAGAAGCCTCTGTGTTCTGATGGTCCTCCTTACCTCTGTAAATAATTGCAACCATAGGTCCTGGCCGTCTGCAGGGCGTGTTCCTGAGGACATTGTTTCTTCTGTCTGGATTGCAAGGGGCAGGCTGGGAGATTAAGTGTTCTGTCAGGAACAACCTGACTCCATGGCTTGGCTGACTGACAATTAGAGCACCTAACTACAGAGGAGGACATATCTTCTGCCTGATACTCTGTTCTCCAGCAGGGTTGTGACACTCCAGGCTATGTGACAGCTGGATCTTTTCCTTGACGCTCTTTTCAGTATTAAGGAAAGATCATTCTTTGCTGTAGGGTCCTTAGGAAGAAATACCCTTATAGCTTTATTTTTTTTTTAATTATTCCCCACTAATACCCCTGTGTAAGAAAAAGTCATATCCAGCCTATAACCTGAATAATATGAAAAGGAAGTATTATTTTATGAACACTTTAACTTGCACTTATGTTCATTAAGCTCCACCAAACTCCAGGGAGACAATCAAATTCCAACATGTATTTCAGTTTGTAAACAATCATTAAAATACTCTGTTCAAAAAGACTCCATTTTCTCCATCTTTCCTGCATTATCTTTTATACATAGGTTTATTATAGTGTCTTCTGAATAGAAAGCAAAAACCCTGTAGTTAATACTTATTAAATGAAATAACCTTATGCTTCTTTTCCACTTGTTGTGCCACAAATTTGTTGTTATTGCAACTACCCAGCACACTTTACACTGGTTAGCTATGAAACAGTGGATAGTACTGCGTTAATTTTGTACCTAATTAACAGCATAGTTCCCAACTAGTTTTGAGGCATAAGGTCTGGGTTTCAGCCTTATGTGCATCTGCGTTCAAATATCACTCGCTGTTTAGTGAGCCCAGGCTCAAGCTTAAAGACTGGCCAACTGACCCTTGTGAAGTGGTTAGTTCTAAGGCTGGGAGCTACTCCCTGCTGAAACATGTTTCATTTAATACTTCCTCACTTTTTAAAGCATCATTGTTCCCTTTTTTCTTCTTTTAATTCTGAAGCAGTGTAGTTTTCTTTGAGGAGTTTTTTCCTGCTTCATATTTAAACTGCCTTTGACTGGTCTTGGAGGCATGGTGATTTTTTAAATGTTTATACCTGAATATACCCAGATATACCTATACATGTGCTACTCCATTTATTTTTTACAAAGGCAGTTCTTTCACCTTCCAGCTCCACTTCCCTCCCATATGAGCCTAGTGCCATCATCATTCATCATGTTCACATAATGGGTTGGAAGAAGAGGTATACTTGCTCTCCTTAAATGAACTGCTACTGTTATTACAGAGGTGTGATTGCTGCTGATATAATGTATTGTAACCATCCAATGTGAAATGCATTTTGTGATGGCTAATAAGTACATTAACAGCCTTTATGTTTGCATTATTAGGATTTAGTTAGAAACCTACTACTTTCAGAAGAGACAATCACCTACGCCAAATCATTTCCAGTCTGACCCTTATGTGCAAGGGCATGAGTATAATTCATCCTAGTTTTTCCTCTATCAGAATCATAAATGGTCATGCTTTAGCTGTCATTAACATAGCTTGAACTGGCTACTGAAAGTGGCCAGCATCGGCAGCAGTTGTCACACTGCAACTTTACAGTTTTCTTTATGGTTTTTAAATTCTGGCTACTGTTCATCTAAGCCACCAATGCATCCATGAAGACCTTTTGTACTCTGCACCCCTTTCCAGTTCCCTTCCTTATTGATCTTGTTGGAGACCCAAACAATTTAAAAACAAAAAGAGTCTGCATCTTTTTCATGGACATTTGGAGCTCTTCTCCCTGGTTCTTACTCCTTTGTTTATGTTCTGTTCCATTCGCATTGGGAGATTTCAGTGGAGGTGTTGAATACTCACAGACATCTGGTTGTTTCATTTTGTTTGCTAATGAGAAGTGATGTTCTTTAGAAAATTCAGGCTCTTTTTGATGCCTAAAGAGAATCTATCATGTGTATTGAGATCCTTTGGAAATCTTACTCCCTAATAATTTTTTAATTTCAGGGAAAATACTGGACTGTTTAAAATATTTTTCTTTTTTTTTTAAACAATTAACATTAGTTCTTGTGTTTTCCTAAACAAAAAATACTAGAGTGAACCGTAGCTCTTTAATTATTACTGACGTACATTATCTATGGTCCCAGCGTTACTGAGACTTCTTATCTACCCAGAGAAAACAAATTAAAAGGAAAACTGTGAAAATCAGTAGAGGTCTAGTCCTTATACAAAAATATACTTATTATTCATTTACTAATGCACTTAGTATGCAGTATTTGACTCCACCTGAAAGAAGGATATAAGGCTGGATGAGATAGTACAGTCATGAAGCCTTAAAATAGAAAGCATTGCAGATGATATTTTATTGGTCAAGAGGTCCCAGCAAAAAGGCCTGCATAGGGTCTTGCATTGCATTGCTGAGTGCTACATGGCACAGACACAGGTAAATCCTGAAGTCTGAGGCAAAAGTCCTTTCGTCATATTGGTATGTTGTTAAATCATGTTGTGGAGGAAGAAGAAGAGAGGAGAAAGAGGAAGGAAGGGGTTGTTCATTGCTGTCCAGTTGGCTGCAAACGTCCCTTCTCAGCTCCTCCTCCTGCTCCAACATTTGGTCTCTGGTATTTTAGCTAGGGATGAGGTGACCTATTTGAAACCATAGATTAGCATGAGTAGGTCAAAGATTGGCCAAAATACATAATTCCATGTGGCGTTTTTTCCGCTGTTGTTTCAGTGAGGTTACGTTGGCTAGAAACTGGATCAGCCTGTCTGAAATCACAAAAATGGAGCATTACAAAGAATAGTGGTTGTCTGGCTGTGTGCTTTGAAGAGTCCCTCCCTCAAAATAGAAAATATATGAAAGCACTCTGGATCTTGAATTTGGCTATATGGCTACATTTACTTTGATGGAATATATCTCAAGTAGAGCAAATGATGAGATTTGGTCAGCCTCACAGCTAAAGTGAATTACAAGTGCTCTATAAAGTTAGTAAGTCTGGCTGGTGTGGCTGCATTAAATCTTTCATGTTTTGCTCTCCAAACAATAAAAAAAGAGGAAACAAATGATGAGACTGGGTTGATCCAACTTTAGCCAGTCTAACTCTTTGGGATATGTTTTGAAATGTATTGAAGTTGGGGGTTGCCTTTGAAACTGATGAAATCTGTGGTTGCTGTCTCTCTCTCTGATTTGAGGGAACTTTTGAATGTCTTCTTTATTCTTAAAGTTGAGTATCAGGAACTTTGTTGCAAAGAGAACATAAAAAATGCAAGCCAATGAGGATTGCTTAACATATGACAATCTCCAAAAGCTTGTATCGTGCCACTCCAGCAGTTCCCATGTTGCTTTTGTCATTTCATGAGACTTTTTTTGTGTTTGCTGGTGTTTTTTTTTTAATTTTGGGAGCACATTACCTAATATTCTTTCTGTTACATTCACTGTGTATTCCCTTTGAAATCTTGATACTGCCAGTTCAGCTTTGCTGAATTTGAGGGAAGAGAAGAGGCTTTTAATTAGCAGTTTTGGTTTCGCTAGAGCCAAAAAAAGATATGTCACGTCAGCATAAATTAAACTTCATGAAAAAAATTAAGAACATTATTCCTTGGAGATTTTGGAATAATTCTAGGCATTGGGGAAGAGAGGCTTTCCTTGTTTTTCTGTTTTTTTCCTACCTATGTTTTCAGATTTTAGTTACAATACTCTCACTGACATAAGCTATGTTAAGTATACAAATACATTGTGGTGAACCATTCTCAAATGCTGGGGCCTAACCAAAGAGTCAGTGAGGCCCTACTATTTCCCTCACATCAGAAGATAAAGATATGTTGCCATCTTTCCATAGGAATCTAGCCAGGGTTTTATTATTATTACTATTATTATTATTATTATTATTATTGACATGAAAGAACTTCCCATTGTCATAAGTAACTACTGACTTACTAGTGGGTTTCTTGTTTTGCTTTGTTTTGTTTTTTTAACTTTCTTAAATAAAGCAAATACACATAGGAAACTTCTGCAAGCTCAGAGTGAAAGAATAAGTCCCACAACTTCTTGTTAGATTTAAATGGAAAAATGGCTCAAACCCAGCTGTTTCACCACTGGATTGCCAAAGGTTTCTGTAGTTCATACAGTTGATTGTTGTATTTGGACCCTCTGCAAATACATTGAGTTTCATAAGTGGCTAAAACTGGCTCTACTCCCTTATGTAGTACACACAGTAGCTGGAGGGATTGTTCTTCTCGGAAAATTGTGAGTGTTGGCTCTACCTCCTTTTTAAAAATATGTGGAACAGAAGGATTTACACCTCTTAATTAGAACTTTTCTCCCTTTAAGCTAAAAAGTCTGCATTCCTTCTGGGTGTGTTGGGTTTTAAAATGGGATATCCAGGAACCGCATGAAAATTGACAGACAGCAGGAGAGGAGGTGATGAATACAAGTTGAGATAAATACAAGACTTTATGCTGTGACTAGAAATACTCCTATAAAACCATGTATCAGATGAAAAAGTTGAGAGCTGGCAGATATAATATAGTGGAAAGCTGTATTTATTCATTTACTAGACCTACAGCATAGAGTATTAGCCTGAGGTGACCACTTATCCTGGAAACTTAAGAACCAGATCTGAATTAACAATGTAGCTACAGCTCATAAAATTAAGCAAATATTTCCTCAAACAGAAACATTCGCAACTCATGTGTGGAAGGGATGTTGCCATTGTCCATCCTGTGGATGGGAACAAAAAAATTTAAAAACTCACTGTAACTTGCATATAATTCTCCTTAAGGCACTCCAGTGGTACAATATTCAAGAATAATTTTAGGAAAATCTGACCAGAAGTAAAAACTATTTTTAGAATAAAGTTTTAGAAAAGCAGCCATCTTCCACAACGTATAGATTTCCTTCCTTTTCTTTTGTATCATAATATTACAAATCCCATGTTTACTCCTGTCTCCTGACAGCCAAGTTGCTCAGAAAAGTGTCTCTGAAAGGTACACTCCGTATGAATATATCCGTGATTTTTTCTGTGGATACAGACTTCCTTCATCATAACATGATGTTTACATTACTTCACTTGTACATCACTTTCAGTGTATAGTTTAAATCAGCGTTTGTTGTATTAAACACCAGACTTGCACACAATCACGTAGCCCTCTATCCATCAGTTTACAGTAGAAGATATTTTATAAAAGGCGAGAGGCTAGGAAGATAGGAAACCTCAAATCTCTTTCACTATTTGTGCAAATAAAAATGATATAGTTTTTCTGGAACTTGGTTGGGATCGTACAGCATTTTCTAGGAAATGTCATGAGAATTTCAGTGAATAGTAGAGCGTATGAAGAAATCCACTTTCCATGACATATGGGTAAGAAATGTGGGGAAGGACTCTGAAAGACCTTCACTGGCAGCTCAGTCCATCATGCAGTCTTTCCTGTGCTCCTTGGCAGACAAGGCAGAGGAAATGAGAAAGACCGTCCTGGTTAAAGCAAAGATATTAGACCTGATGTGGTTTCCCCTCTACATAGATCTGGATTAAGGGAAGGTTGTTGGTGCAATATCTCTAACAAAGAATGGAAATGCAGTTAAGAGCGAAGTTTTGGCTACAAGTAGGTTATTCTTTTACAGTGAGATCTCCAGAAGGACTAGGTTTTGATTTGAGGGGATTGAAAGAGAAATTAGTATAAAGTGTTGTAGAACATTATTAATATGTTAAAGTGCTATGTGAAGATGTAACCACTGGAGAAAGCATGATTATGAGGCATATATCCCGAAAGAAAGAGCTCTGCTGCTGAAGCCTTCCTGAAAGAAGAGGAACTGGAAGCCTTGAGGACAGATTGATTAAATTTTACAGGAGGGTTGAAAGTGGCATGGAAAAGGCAAAGAGAATATATCATTATCGTCCAAAGTAGTAAAAGCTAAAAGATGAAGAAAACAGAGTGAAAGAGAATAAAAACCCAGAAATGTTGGTGAAAGTACTGTCAGTTGGCTAGAATATACTGAAGATGGCTTGTAGTAAGGGTAGAGAGTTGAAAAGTGACCAAAGCTGTATGTGTACAACAGAAGAAGAGATTTAAGTAACTACAATGCCTCCTAGTTTGCCTTCAGTAATATGGAAGATCTTAAACAAGTCTTGAAAGAAAAAACAGTTCAAGATATGAAACAATGGAATAAAACAGAGCACAGGTTCGCCACAGGTGGGTCATGCCAAGCTAATCTGTTTTTTGAAAACGAAGATGTTCTTTAGACAAAAGAAATTAATTATATCCAATTGTTTTTACCAAAACATCTGAAATACTACTGTAGGAAAGTTATAAATTTAGGTAACATATGGGAATTAATGCAAAAATAATTTTAAGACTAAAGAGTCAGTTTAAAGGGAAACAACCCCACATGAAAAGGGTGCTAGAAGGGTGCAGTGAAGCTATTACTTGGGTTTTTCAGGTGCTTGTCTGACTTCAGTAAATATTTTGTTACATGCCTGCAAAAAATCATGTGCTGAGGAAATTTGTGGCTTACTGTATGTTGGCTGGCCATGCCAATGGAAAGGCACAGAATATCATGAAGAACTGCATGGTACTAGCACTGCAAGTAGTAGAAGCAGCATTAAATTTATTAAGTACTAAGTACAAAATCATGCACATAAAGTTAAAAGCTAAATTATAAACTGAGTTACTAGGAAATGAGAGAGAGAGAGGGAGAGAGAGAGTGGATGTGGAAGTTGAACACCAGATGACAGCTACCTTCCAAATTGTGAAAAAAGCATATAAAATGTGTCAGGTGCTGCATTTTCAGTAAAGAATAACTAATTTTTATAAAATAATAAAAAAGAAAGGAATGTGGCTTTAGTAAGGGAGCAGTCTTCAGAGAAATCAACATATACATGTACCCTGCTATCATGATGGCCTAAAGCTTTAATGTGTTCTGAATGGCATATTTGTGTTAGGGAAGAGAGACAGAGCTTAAAGTGTGCTATGAAACCTCCTCCACTGATTCACTGATGTCAATATCACTTCTGGATTTATGTTAATTCCAATCCCGAATATTTTGAACAGGGAAATTAAGAATAGACTTCTAATTATCAGAGGAGTAAAAGCTTTTAGGGAAAGAAGAAAAGAAAAAAAAAAAGGAAAAGAAAAAAAGTTACAGGTTCTAAAATAGAAGCGGATCAGTTTACAGAAAGAATTTCATGAGCTGTGCACCTTTGGTAGGCAGTCTGCATAACTAGATGGTTTCTGTGGTATTTTTTTCCATTAAAAGTCTAGTGATATACTAATCAACAAGACATTTTGAGGCACTGAAAAAAATGGGAGAAGGAACCTTTTTTCAGTGTGAAGTCTTGTTAAGTAGGGATTTTACATGCCACTTTTACGCTGCCCTACCAAATTTGGGATGAATACAAATATACATTATCTTTCTGCAGTGACGGATTGGGTTTGCGTGGCAAGGTTTTGGTAGCAGGGGGGGCTACAGGGGTGGCTTCTGTGAGAAGCTGCTGGAAGCTTCCTCTATGTCCTATAGAGCCAATGCCAGCTGGCTCCAAGATGGACCTGCTGCTGGCCAAGGCCAAGCCAATCAGTGACAGTGGTAGCACCTCTGTGATAACATATTTAAGAAGCGGGGGGAAAAAAAACCAACCGGGACACAAACTGCAGCTGGAGTGAGGAGTGAGAATATGTGAGAGGAACAACAATGCAGACACCAAGGTCAGTGAAGAAGGAAGGGGAGGAGATGCTCCAGCCACCAGAGCAGAGATTCCCCTGCAGCCTGTGGTGAAGACCATGGTGAGGCAGGCTGTCCCCCTGCAGCCCACGGAGGGCCACAGTGGAGCAGATAACCACCTGCAGCCCGTGGAGAACCCCACACCGGAGCAGGTGGATACCCAAAGGAGGCTGTGACCCCATGGGAAGCCGCACTGGAGCAGGCTCCTGGCAGGACCTGTGGACCTGTGGAGAGAGAGGAGCCCATGCTAGAGCAGGTTTGCTGTCAGGACTTGTGACCCCGTGGGGGACCCATGCTGGAGCAGTCTGCTCCTGGAGGACTGCACCCTGTGGAAGGGACCCACGCTGGAGCAGTTCGTGAAGAACTGCAGCCTGTGAGAAGGACTCAGGTTGGAGAAGTTCATGGAGAATTGTCTCCCATGGGAGGGATCCCACGCTGGAGCAGGAGAAGAGTGTGAGGAGTCCTTCCCCTTGAGGAGGAAGGAGCAGCAGAGACGACAATGTGTGATGAACTGACTGCAATCCCCATTCCCTGCCTGCGCTGCTTGGGGGGAGGAGGTAGAGAAAATCCAGAGTGAAATTGAGCCCGGGAAGAAGGGAGGGGTGGGAGGAAGGTGTTTTAAGATTTGTTTTTATTTCTCATTACCCTATTGAGTTTTGACTGGTAATAAATTAAACTGATTTTCCCCAAGTTGAGTCTGTTTTGCCCATGATAGTAATTGCTGAGTGATCTCTCCCTGTCCTTATCTCTACCTATGAGCTTTTTTCATTATATTTTCTCTCCCCTGTCCAGTTGAGAAGGGGAGTGATAGAGCAGCTTTGGTGGGCACTTGGCATCCAGCCAAGGTAACTTGTAACAAGTAACTTTTTTGATATGCAAATGCAAAAATTGTCTTTACATTCTTGAGAATTATAGCTAATTGTCAAAAGGAGAAAAGAAGGTTTTAAAGGTAATAGATTCCAAGGGGTCCACTTCTGCTTATAAATGTTATGTTTGCATGTTAGTTTGATTTGCTGATTTCTACAGAAGCCTACAGGAATGCATCACAGATCATAATTTGGCCCAAAATGTACACAACTGCAAATCTAACTCTTTATTTAAATAGCTAAACAAACCTTTTTTTTTAATATATTCACAGTTTTTTCTATTGTGTTCTGCTGATAATATGTGAGATTTACAATTTGAGGAATTCTATCCCCTTAGCTTAGCAGTTATACATGATTGAAAGCCTAATCTCTTTGTTTTAAGAAAGGCTCTTTCTCCTCTTTTTTTTTCAGTCTGTACCCCTCTGTAGTATCAGTTATTTCTATATCCTTTCTCAGAAGATAATGCTTACAGAAAGCATAAATGGCAGAATTAATAGAATTAAAATTATATTTACCAAAAATGGTATGAAAAAAGAAAAGAGAGTTTGTATGGCATGACATGTGCTATGGGGATAACTTGCCTGTCTGTAGAAATTTATACTATGGGTTAGATTTTCTTTCTCAACTGTGGGCATGCAGTAATCTGAACATTACTCTTGGGAAGAAGAAATCAAGAAGAGAAAGCTAATTCCTAAGAAGAGAAGAAACATCAAATATATGTAACCTGAATCCCTCTAGGAGAAATGGAAATGGAAAATTTACTTTATTCATTTACTTTTTGTAATTTTAATTTTATTTGCTTGCTTAGTATAGATTGAG
Organism: Balaeniceps rex; assembly: GCA_013401315.1. Lineage (NCBI taxonomy): Eukaryota > Metazoa > Chordata > Aves > Pelecaniformes > Balaenicipitidae > Balaeniceps > Balaeniceps rex. The sequence goes on from VYZW01041957.1 coordinate 32,565, forward strand.
GGCAGCTAGAAAGACCAAAGGCTGTATCAGCAAAGAGAATGTCATTCTTCAAACTCTAGGAGAAAGAATTACAAATTTTGTTGGGAAAGGTTGTGATTTTCTTTGACAAGTGTTTTGATGAACAGTTTACATAATGTACTTGGTACTCCTTGAGCATCTAGTCTTACTATTTTTCTTGCTTTACATGTTAGATTGTATTTATTGATTGAATATTGAAGGCCTTTAAGCATTTTAATCTTTTATAAAGGAAGAGTAGAGGTGTTTGATTTTCCTCCACTGAACTGATGAAGATAGACTTAAAAGCCAATTTTATAGTTCACACCTTAGGCTGGATCCCTTTTTGCTAGACAAGTGCCCTGTGGTTGTATAAGTAAATAGCTACTGGTTAAAATGTCCACAGGTGTGGCTAAAGAATCTATAGTACAGTTTCTTCCTTTTTAGGGTTCTGGTACATAGCACAAGTGAGTTTCTTGGCAGTGCATAATAATAAAGGTCAGTCAAAACCAAATATAGAGCTGAAAAAGAATAAAACAAAAACTGAAAATCAAAAGAAAGGAATAGTAGCCTGGTAAATAATCTTGGTTTTGTCATTAAGTGAAAGTCTGTGATGAAGCTCTTCATTGCTGCTGTTTAACAACTTTGAGCTATACCATACGAGCAAAAAGAGTATTTTGAGAAATGGGGTTCAGCCACTGTTGTAGATTGGAGTCAGTTCAGCCTACTTGCAAAGTGTAATACTCTGAAGATCCCAGCACTTGGTAAAAACAAGTCCTTAAACCTGTAACTATGTGGTAACAGGCTGCTACAGCTTGCTGATTAACAGGAGGAAAGGGTACAAACCATTCTTATTTGTACCTTTGCTTCATTTCTTTCCCATCTCCAGACAGAGAGTTTTAATTACAATAACCTGAAGTTTTTCATATAGGAGTAATAGAATATTATTCTTGTTTCTGATACAAAGTCAAAAGAACTGGATCTGCAGTAACATAAATTAAGATTTGTCATAAAGAAAAACGAAACCTCTACAGGTGTTGAGCTGAAACCCATCATGTGAAGGGGAGGTAGGGACTGTGTTCCCTATATGGCAACTGAGTACTATATCCTGTATGGAAATATGCTGGGAATATTGGTATTATATGATTGGAATATGATAGCACAGGTATAGCCTTGCAGCTAATGGTTGTAACGCAGACAATGATTTCCAGATTAAGGATTATGTTTAGAGTAGCATAGCAATGCACTTAACGGAAGTTGGAAAGACCCTTCATTGTGACTTCCTAGTTTCAGTCATTTTTGCAACTACTAAACAGTGACCAGCATATGCCAAAGTGAAAACACTAGAAGGAAAGAGATGTCCACATACCCAATGGATATTTATACTATCCAGCAAGAACACTAAGGCAGATGACTAACATTGAAAATACAGAAGATGGGTGCATTTTATTAAACTTGTAAATGTATATATTTAATTATTTTAGCTATGCTTTCACATCTTTTATGCCAGGACTGTCCACAGGACACCCCTGGGCCTGGTTTGATTTGAGGGTCCTTTCTGCTTGGTCCCCAAATTGCTCTCTAGCAATTTTTAGCATAATGCTCATTTGCTACCCAGCTACTGAGTATATTGTTATGATATAACTTGTCTATTTCACAGGAAGTTGGATATTTCTGCTTTATATATAAATTCAGTGTTTACAGGAGGAAAACATTTGACTTCCAAAGACCACTGGGAAAGTTTTGCTTTTTTTTACCCATGTTTGGACACAAGGGCTTGAAGTCAACTTTCTTTGATTCCTGGAGGAACTCATAGACATTTCAGCTTAGTCATTGCTGTTGCCAATAGCCTCTGGCAGATGTATTACACTCTCTGAAGCTCAACTAATGAACCTTAGGTTTGTTGTTATGGAAAGACATAAATTAAATGTACCATTTTGGCAAAAAGAGTTCAAATTGAGAAGAAATCTGTAGTTTGATGAGAAGCAAATAGGTCTAATCTTCACAAATAAAATATTCTTGTGCTGGAAACTTCAGTAAGACAAAGAATCTCTGTTCAGTTCAGAAAAACAATGATCTATAACGACATGGCTGCTATGCTAAGAACTGTCAAAGTGACAAAACTTTTAAAATTGCTCCTCACCCTGTTCAACTAAAGCAGCAACTGGATCACATACAGAAATTGATTAATTCTTTTTTTGAAAGAATTTAAGGTTTTAACTTGCTTGTGTCATTGTGATAAAAAAAGATTTTCCAACTGTCTCCTTCTCTAATTTGTGTGTGTGTGCGTGTGTGTGCATGTGTGTGGTGTCATGTTTGATGTTGAGGATTAATGATGGGATGCAGGAGATTTAGGCTCAAGTTTCCATCCAGAAAACCAGTGGGTGCTGTACACTATGCGGGCCTTTTAGATTTCACGTTCTGCATTAGCCTGAAAACCCCTACCAAAGGTTTTGTCACTGGTTTCCCAGTAGCTGTACTTGATATGGAGAACTCTCTCAGCATTTGGGTGCTGTAGACCATCTCCTTTCAACAAGAGTTTGTGATCTAAAGTATTATTCTGAACATTAGCTTGAAGATGTCTTTGCATGACATTATTGATGGTGATCTTTTTGGCTTATTAAATAATATCACAAACATCGGTTGAAACACTTAATCTGGGAAAGTATATCTGTGCAACTTTTGACAGGTAATTCCCTATGAAAAGTGTAGAATACTATGCTTAATAAGACCCCTTCTTCAGCTAAGTTGATCCAAATTAGGAGGGCCTGTGGGCTTCATCAGAAATACTGAGGCTTACTTGCATGAAGGAATCTTTGTTGTAGTTAGGATATGACAAGCGTTCCATGTACATGTGAGAGGAAGCCATTTCTGTGGCTCTTCTACTCCTGTCTGAAAAGTCAAGACTTAATAAAGCCTAAAAAGCTTATCTTCCTGAGTGAGAAATGGTGTTTGTCTTACACATTTAGATATAGAAAAGCAGAAGATTTTAAAGCCATTTGCAGATCTAGGACAACTTCTGATTACAGTTGGGTCTAATTTATTATAAATTTGATTAAGCACTAAACCTTTAAATTTGTACATAAATGTTGTATATATATGTAATGCTTCTAATGGTAGCAAAACCTGTCCAATATCATACACTACATACTTTAAAATAGTTTTATTTCTCTCAGGTCAACTTTTTGTGTATTTTCCTGTATCAAGGAACAAGTTCTTATTCTTTCAAGTGAAATATTTGTGACTATATAGTGATATTTTCTCGCCAGGTCCATGATTGGTTTTGTACTCACATTTAAACTTATAGCAGCTTTTAGACTATTTTCAGTATGACATATGCATTCAATTAGCTTCAAAAGGCTACCATAAAAGCAATAACTGAAGAAATGTAGTTTAAATATATCTGGTATGTTTTTCTGTTACAGCAAGTAGAACAGTATCACAAGAAGTTTCTGAGTTTTCATTTCAAGTTTTACTTTTCTTTGAGCATAGAAAAGAGATTGTTGAGGGTTCATGATAGCAGTGATGGGTGGAAGGGCCCCACTTATTAAATTGATGGAACAAGCATCATTAGTACAATAGAGCATGTGCTCTCTGCCTACCCTTTGGAATCACTGGTGTCACACACTATGAATTTGTAGAAAACTATTTGTCCTGGCTGCTGTCTGCAGAGGAAAAATACAGCCAAGAGTAAAACTTGGTATGGTTTCAGACACAGAAATATTTGAGGCAGTCCACCTTTTCACAGGCCAACTTCTAAGATATTATTGTTTGTCCTACACTTAACCTTCTTTGTCAAAATACTATTTAAGTCACATAAAACAATATCTTATTGTTGAGGCCAAATTTACTTGCCTTTTATAAAAAGTACATTTCTTCTTAAATGTATTGTATCTACTTGCGAGCTCACAGGAAAGGTAATTTCTACCCATTTACAGATATTTGTTATATTCTCTTGTGATCATGTAGTTGTTTTATTTCCAGAATCCCTTTCTCCTTCATGTGAATTTTTACAATGAATTTAAAACATGTGCAGCTATTAAGATTTAACAGTTAAATAATTAACAATTTATATTTCTTAAATCTTTATTTTTCTCTTTAGTAATGTTGGTGGTATTTTCCATGGTACTTTCCATGCAAACTAGATGCATGTAGTATTTTATTGTCAAAATAATGTTTCAAGTAGTAAAATGGCAAGGGAATACTGACTGAGCTATTAATAAAACACACCAGCTTTTAGCTGGCAAAGCAGCCTTCTTTCCATCAAATATGTCTCAGCCTTTAATAAAGAAACTCAAGTGGTGTAGGTGAAAAATTACTTTTCTCACCCGGTCATCTGTCTGTCATGTATTATTCAGGTCACCAATGTTTGTCCTGAACTGTATCATTCTGTAGTTGTGTCAGGTATGAAATATGTTCAGTGTAATTCCATCAGACTTCACGAAGTTGATTAGAACAGATCACCTTTCGGCATGGGCACAAGTTATCTCAGCATATTGAGTGAAAAAGACTTATTTATCTTTGCCTTATAATAAAGAAAGAGATGAGCAAATTTATCCATCAACTTGAAAAGAGTCTCATATTTTGTGTGAAAACAAACTGAAGGCAGTAATTCTATTGAAAATACTTTAATACGTGAATGTTTCTTTGAAAATATATTTTTGTGTTTGAAACCAGAAAATATAAACCTTGAGCCACATGCATTATATAACAAGCTTTTAAATTATTCTTTTTTTCCCCTGAGCAAAATCACCAGAAATAATTAAATTGGTGTTGCTTTATTTTTGATAGGTTGTAAGGTTGTAATGACCCTTTACTTCCCTAAAATTCAAGTGTTGGTGAAGGTCTAAATATAGTGGTGTGTGATACATATTTTGTTCTAATTAATAAGGGTACAAAATAAATACAAAATACTTTGTCAGAAATATCAAAGTAGGCGCTTCTTGTTTCTCAAGGATAATGAACCTCCATTCTGCAATAATCTGGTAAAGCAATTTTTACTTTTTTTTAACATTGTGTACTTCCTACTATGGAGAACAACTCTGTGTGGCTATCGAGAGGGCATTAATGACCTAAGCAACCTTTTTAAGATCTGTGATAACTCAATGCAATCCCATCTCCAATACCCTTTCTAACTGAAAATATCCATGCCTGGTGTACAGCTCCTGTAGATGTTCAGTGCTATTGATTGTGGTGTGTACTTCCTAAAGCATTGCATCTCAGCAACAGAAAATTCATGATAGTCTGACAGACCAGGACTGTCCTGTCTGCCTGTGAACTGTTACACTGCTTGAAATGTACATCTTCACCTGTGGAGAATGCAACTTATAGGTATTTATTTCATTCTGCATTAATGGAAGCATAGTATAACAGAGATGGCAAAACAAGTCGTGTGGGATTTAACAACCAGCAACTTCTGTAAGGCCACTGAGTCTCCATTGCAGGTTCACCTCTCTCCTGGCAAGGAATGGAGGGCCTTGCTGCTGGGTTGCTCACCCTGGCTGAGTGCTCTCCTAGTGCAGCGGTGGACATAGAAGCAAAGCTGGGCCTCAGCACTGCCTGTTCCACTTCCTTTTTGTGAGAAACTGTAGTCTTAGGTGCCTGCCTCTGGAAAAGGGTGGAGGACAATGAATCCTGAAAGAGGGGAGCTTAAGACACAAACTCAAATTCTGTGTTTTCTAGAGGGTCCCCAGTTTGCTGGGTTTTGTGCTCTCTCTTTTTGGCCATCCAGTGGATGAGCAGGGACTAGTTTCTTAAGTCAGGCCTCTGAAATAGTTCACTGTATAGTAATATGAATACACAAGTTATTTTATTGATCCAAGCTTTTCTGGTTTAAGGGTTCCACCCAAGAAAAGTTTTGACTCTGTAGTTTTTAACAATACAGTACCAATATATCACAATTTTCTCAGTTACCACCTTTCTTCAGGAAGGCTGGTGAGAAACCTCATGTAAAAGTGAAAGTATAGATTTACTTTAGTAAATGACTTGTTAGCACATGCTAACAAGGAGGGATGAGAGGGAAGTTCTCAAAGCATTTTCCCACAGATGCCTGTCTGGTGACCCAGGAGGGATACAAACCGTCTAACTTCTGTGTTCCAAACAAAATGCACATCTGAAGTTTAAAGCAAGGTATCTGAATGCCCCTCTTGAACACCTCCAGGATTTTCAGAGTGGGTTCATGATTGTAACCAGCTTTCTAGATTTTACAGTGCTAAGTGTTTCAGAAGAGTAAAGTGCACAAAATGTGCTGTTATTCTTTTAATGTTTTATTAGGGCAATCTCCTTGCAAGAAACTGCTCTAAACTGTCCCAGATTTTACTGAATATAACTCAGACTCACTTCTGCTAGAAACCTGGATCTATTAAGCTACCAATTTTTTGTCAAAACCTTATGGTAAAGTTTAAGATATTTTTATTTTATATGAAACAGTTAAACTCATCTTTGAATTTTAATTTTGAATCCTTACAATGAAGTTTAATAACTGCAGCACATGCTGGTATTTTGCTTTGAGTAAATAGAACCCAAATTTAATATATCAAGATAAAACCTTATATTTTGTCAAAGAATAAAAAAAAATCCCTAACCTCATTACCATTTTTCCCTGAGTTAAGATATAAGAAAGATAATTTAAATAATAAAATATAATATAATAGTAATAAAATAAAAGC
>VYZW01041959.1:0-19346 GCA_013401315.1 Balaeniceps rex
AAGAAAAATTAACTTTCTCCCAGCTGAAACCAGGACAGTCCAACCCAGCATTCATAAAGAAATAAAATGAGAAGATGGCACACCATCTTGCATTTAGAAGTGCTTCTAGAGCAGCAGGTTATTTTCTGTGCAGTTGAGGACTCCTGAGTAACTAGATGTTAACAATACAGTATGTGGCATCCAGTATATGGGAGTACACAGTACAAAGCCAGCGTTCTCAGGCCAGGTGTCAGTGATGCCCCTACTAACAGTGCAAGTGTTAAAACAGCTAAGGATAACAGCATCTCCATTTCAGGTATCATAAAAACAATCAAACCAAGGAATAAAAAGTTAGGGGAAAAAAACAAAGATAATTACTTCAAGGACTATATAAAGACAATTTTTTTTTACCACTATTATTACTGAAAGTATATTTAACCTAATCAAAATATCTTTCATAGCAAGTGACAAAATTAGTCCAGTAGCTGTTAAGCTCATGAGGTCTACTATGTTTTGGAGACACCACATGGTGTCCCTAGATACAATAGGCTGCAACTTTACAGCCATGGAAGGGTAGATCAGTAAAACTGGATGCAGGTTATACATCTCATTTATTTTTCATTGTTAATGCTGTTTTTTGGTTTTTTTTTGTGTGACTTCATTTGCCTCTGAGGCAGTAAAATGAGAATTGTCACCTTAATGGCTGGTACCTGGTTTGCTTAAGATTTCTCAGTCTTGTACATGATACTGGGTTTCTAATGCTGTAGAGGAATGTTTTGATGCAGATAAATTGATGCCCTTCAGGGAAAGTTTTAGTGGTCTTTAACAGTGAGCTATTAGTAGTGCTTGCTAATCACAGGTGCTCTTTAAGGCTTACAAAACCTCATTTTGATTTTGAAAAGCTTATGCTTTTTACTTAGCATCCCTTTTTATTTTTGATTTAAAGAAACTAAGCACTTACTACTACACTGTCTACCCTCTCTTGTGCTATAGAAAGCTATGGAGTACAAATGTCTTCTTCCCTCTGCCTCTCAGTCTGGCTGGACGAATCTGTTGTGCCTCCAGTGCATTGGAAACCTTCCCCATGGGCATGGTGTCTTTGTTATGCAAATGATGGGGAGAAACAACTGTTTTTTGTTGCCAAAACCCAGGGCACTACAGGGATTTGCATTTCTTTATTCGTGTTTGTTTTGATGACTCCAGTACCCAAATCCCTCTCCTCAAAAATGTGAAGTTAACATAAATGTTACTGAGATAAGGAAAACCCCTTAATGCTAGAGACTCAGAAGGCCAGACTGACCAATAATCAGTGTTATCAGTCAGTAGCTGTACAGACTTTGACTATGGCTCAGTTCATGTCAATCTTTTCTTTGCAAAAGCGTTTTTTGTTACAAAAGTCCTGAAATTTGTAGCTCTGCCCCAGAAAAACTCCACCTGTTGGCCTGACAGCAGTGTCCCAGGTTGGGCTACAGGCTCTTGGCTTTTGGATCCAGGCCCTTCATAGACATCGTTTTCTGGATCCAGCTATGTCTGTAGAAGAAGTTACTGACCTCAGTTACACTCTATTGCTCCTAGTTTTTCTGCTGATATTTGTAAGGTCAAGTAACACTGTAAAGAACACACTCTAGGGCTTCCTTAACCATAGTGGAAAAAGAGCCCAATGGAAGATGGGGACAGGACGCAGCACTGGTATATACAACTGATTCCCCACAGCCACATCAGGTGGAACCTGAGATTCCTCATCTCCAAATGCTCTCAGCCTAAGGAGACAGCATCCATTTTGGAGCTTAACCTCACTATCAACTTCCTCTGAAGTGCTGAAAGTGTTCTCTAGTTTGCTAATTCAGGTAAAATCGTACAGGTCAACTCAAACCAGGATAACATAAGTGATTTTGTCTGAACAAATTAGGATGTGTTGAAGGGCTCATCTGGTAGATCTGTAGATGTTTTTGCCTCCAGCAAAGGGTGGAGCATAACATGGTAACCATTCCCTTCTACAGTGGCTGGATCTAGCAGGAAGTGGTTGTGACCTTCAGTTCCTTCTTTTCCAGAGAAGAAATTTATTTTCTTTCTAACTGGGTGGCTTGGAACCAAACAACGTTGTTCTAGACTTCAAAAAAATGTTTCATTTACAGCAATCAGGTAATAACTTCAAGTTCTTGAACAATGCTGAGCAAAGATGCTCTTTACCATGTTCCTTTCAGCTGGAGTGGGGCAAATACTTTGGAGTGTTTGTGAGGGCATTTTGATTCAGGCCTTTTCTCAGTAATCCTGGGGCTTAACAGAGAGATCCTGCTTATTAATTCTGCTTTGAAGAACAAACAGGTAGGCTGCAATGTCAGATCTCATTTTACCCTCAGAGTTTGTCACTGAACAACTCAGCATCCCTGAATTATTCACAACACAGAGTACAAGCATCAAGATCAGTAATCATCAGCCAAGCAAGAAAGATATCTGGGCTGCTGGTGGTGGTTTTGCACTGACAGGAGAGCCTGAATTTGAGAAATTAGACATTCTTGCTCTTTAATGTTCAGAACAATTCAACAAAACCACAAAACATCGGGTTGGCCATCTAGGTGTTCTAAGATTCCTCCATTTATCCCATTTTAAAAACTTTGCTAAGTTTTCATTTCAATTGTACCATTGTAAATGCAAAATAATTTCTCTGATGGTATTAGAGTCCTTCCAGCTTTATGTAGATTCAACAGAAGTCAAGTTCTGGTCCCAGTATCCTCCTGTACTATGGATAATTCTTGCAAAAACTAAAGCTAGTGCTAAGGACCACAGCCTTTGGTGGTCTTCAAGATTCAGTGCACTGCTGTTAGAGCAGAACCCTATAAGACAGTCTAATTCAACTGTATATTTTATGTCTCTGGCTTGTCAGAAAACTATAAAATGATGGATAATTTAGATGAGTGACATTCTTGAAAAAGCATTTGCCCTTTGATTGAAGAAAAATGACTCGTTAAAAATAGTTTGAAATAAGGATGTATTAATTAAACTGAGAAAGTATAAAAGAGAAATCCTACTGAAAATGAATTCTGATTATGCACAGCAACTAGCCTTTCTTTGGGTTTATAATCTGTGAACAGAACTTCCACTGAGCAGAGAGGGTGAATCAATATTTGTAAATGCTATGTCCCTGAGATGAGCCATGAGAAGGCTGAACAGCTTTTTCCATGGGACCAGGAGTTTCATCAATAATTAGAGAGTACATAAGAGCTGTCATTATGTGCTGAGGTTGGTAGCACAGGGTGATCTCATTTTTTTGTTGTAATACAGAGGTTTGGGTTTATTTCATTCCCAAATGATCCCTGTTTCCTTTGGCTGATAATGTGATTCCTGCTGTCCAAATAAACATTTTTCTGATGCGGCTGTGGGGATTCAGTTGTGTGTACTGTCTCTGCAAAGAGCATGCAAGCTTTGTGAGTGCCCTTTTTCCAGTAGAGTAAGGAAACAACAGAGGGTGTTCTTTACTGTGGTGGTTGACCTTAGAAAGACCAGGGCTATCAGTGTCTCTTCTTTCCTGATTTCAGTGCAGGTCTCTCTGGAATACGGAGAGGAATGAATGGGAGGGAAGAATGAGAAGTCTTCTTTCAAAAATGACAAAGCCCAAACAAACCAGAGAAACCCTTTATAAGTCATATTTCTCCTACAAGGACAGGAAAAAGAGAGAAATCAACAGTTGTAATTTTAAAAAAATTGAAGTGATTCTTTGACTTTGGCAGGGTCATAAAAGTGGATGGATAGCAATGGAGAAGAATAGATTGGGGGCTTTCATATCCCTTCAACGTGCTGGTGAGGGGAACTGAATCAAGAACTCTCTCTGGCTGCTTGTTAGCCAGTTATTATTTCCCCCCTGCCTCCTTAGTACCTTCTTTTTCTCTAATGTTTATACAAGAATCTAAACAGATACAATAATAAGGAAAATTTTCCTTTCTCAACTAATCAAGCTTTGCTGTTTGTAACCTGTAGTGTTATATTCCTTCTGATATTTTCCAGTCATGCATGCACAACTTCTGGAAGAACAGTCCATCCAACAGAGACATGAACTGCTCTTCCCTCAACACCAAGTCAATGCTCCTCTTTTTCCTTCTCCTTCCCTGCACTTCTTTACAGTCTTTCAAGACTTTTTTGTCTTGGAAGGGAAGACTAAAATATTAACATCCCATATTTTCCCATTTCAGGTCATGCTTAGCTAGAAAAGGAAAGCTTCAACAAATGCAAAGTATTTTTGATGATACCCGTCCACATCATGTTTTCAGCCCCTGTCATCAGAGCCTACCTGCACAGTGAATATGGTGTGTAGAAAAGTAAGAGGTAGTTTAGAGAAAGGAATACTGCCTGAAATTGATGGAAAAGGAACAAAGCGGATAAGAACTGAGGTGAAAAAAGATCAGAAGCAGGTAATGAGGCAGTTGCTTTGAATGAAGAGAGCAGAATTCAAGTTACATAGCATGGCAGTGATGAGGAGCTCTATAGTTTATGACTTACTGTGCCTGAACTCAAAGGAGTTGGTCTGTTTTATGAGTTCTTGTAGACGCGGAAGTCACGGACAATGCCACACGATCAATATGATCAAGCAAATGTCACTTTATTACTAACAGAAAAGGATTAATATAACAAATCTTATCATACGTGGTTAATACTAATTGGTTAATGTTAATTAGATTCTACTTAAAAACATGACTGATTGGCTTACAAGTAACTACGTGTTATTTACTTCTAATTCTCCTGCAGGTTTCTCTACACGTGCTTAGTTCTTGGCCAAGACCCTATTTTTCTTTTCTTCTCGTGACTAAAATGTCCATAACAGTTCTGTATTTCTTGTTTGCTTCAACACCTGCAAAGTGTTTTTGACCTTGTGCACATCCTTGAGATCTGTTGTTTCCCAGCAGTTTAGGTACATCTGGTCGGGATTGTTCAATACATGATCATTATTTTCCCACAAGTTATTGAGTAAGGAAGTCTATAACTTACTGGGCAGCTGAAAATAGAGTAGTTATTGCTACTGATAATGAAATAAACTTTTATTAGGACTTTAAATTTCAGTTTTCTGTTTTACTGAAGCTTTTTTATGCTATGTGAACAAACACTGAAGAGCATGTGGAAATGGCCCGCAGAAGGTGCAAACATCATGAGGTTCAACAAGGCCAAGTGCAAGGTCCTGCACCTGGGTCGGGGCAACCCCCAATATCAATACAGGCTGGGAGATGAGGGGATTGAGAGCNAAAATGATCCGAGGGCTGGAGCACCTCTCCTACGAGGACAGGCTGAGAGAGTTGGGGTTGTTCAGCCTGGAGAAGAGAAGGCCCCGGGGAGACCTTAATACAGCCTTTCAGTACTTGAAGGGGGCCTATAGGAAAGATGGGGACAGTCTTTTTAACAAGGCCTGTTGTGACAGGACAAGGGGTAATGCTTTTAAACTAAAAGAGGGTAGATTTAGGCTAGATATAAGGAAGAAATTTTTTACAATGAGGGTGGTGAAGCACTGGAAGAGGTTGCCCAGAGAGGTAGTGGAGGCCCCAACCCTAGAAACATTCAAGGTGAGGTTGGACGGGGCTCTGAGCAACCTGATCGAGTTGAAGATGTCCCTGCTCACTGCAGGGGGGTTGGACTAGATGACCTCTAAAGGTCCCTTCCAACCCAAAGCATTCTATGACTCTATGATAAGTGCCTCAAGTGTTAAGGTAGTGTGTATGGTGATACAAGAGTAGAGGAGGAGCATTTGATGCAATGGACACAAAGTTAGGAAAAAGAGTGACTGTATTGCATTGAGTCTAACAGGTTACAGTCACAACTGTGACAGTCCCAGTAAGAGTGTCTGTGTGTCTGTGTGTGAGAGTGGTGACCTAAAACCTTTACTGATGTAATGGAGTGGGAGAGGGGAAGAGATACTCTTTGGAGACTTTAGGTTAGTAAAAGTGCCTGAGGACAGCTGCAGTCAGGATACAGATCTGTCATCTAGATCGGTCTAGCTTGCACTGAGAATGGGGTGTTTATGCTTTCTTTCCCTTTTTGTTTCTGTGCTTCTCAGAGGTTTAAAAAAAAAGAAAAAAAAAAGAAAAAAGACAGCTTTTCCCCAATCACTTTTTCCCCCCCTAATGATCTTGGCAAGGTATGGGCTGGGTTTTGTCACCCGTAATCAAGCTAGTGATCACTTTGCAAGTAATTTCTGTGACTTTGATTGGAAGTAATCACAAAGTAAAATGCTTCACAATGCAAGTAGAGGGTACAGGAATCAGCTCTTCAGGATGTTGTCAGAAAATAGAGTTAGAACAAGATTAGAAAACAAAACAAGTGGTGCATACTCATTTAAACCATAATGTTCTGTAGGGGGGAAAAGGCATTTTCATGCTGCTTATCTGCCAATTCTTTTCTTCTTGCCAACAAGTGAAGTAAAATGTATTAAAGTCCAAGTTTTGTTTTCATTTTTCTTTCAGTTCTTATACCTTTTCTCAAACTGTCTCCAGTACTGGGATAGCTACCCAGTGGCACAAGGAAACATCAGTTTGTGTTTGATCATCTGGTTTTGAATGTAGGTTGGTGTAAGGGAAGCACAATCCTCCAAAAGTTTTATTTGTCATTTTCTTAAGAAGTACTAATATCTTTTCTTGCAAATTTTCTATTTGGGATAGAAAGACATCTTTCATTCAATAAACAAAAGCTTCAACTGAAGACTTTACAGATTCTCCAAGTCTGCTTGAGGAGCAAGAATGGGACAAAGGAATGGGTAGTAAGGGGGAGGGGAGGCAAAATATTCTTATCCCCCAGTAAATTAATGCCTCTTCTGCCATGACAGTTTATAACAGTGAAAGTGTCTCATGCATCATCCTTGCCATAAGCAGAAGTGAGGACTAATTCAATGCAAGTGTCTACAACAAAAACACAAGGTGCTGAATGCTTTGTAAGTGGCTCTTAAGTTTAGTGATGGGACACAACTCTGTTCAGAGTAATGTGAAGTTAAGGGCTTTTTGTCTTGAGGCTGTTAATACAGGATGTCATCCTCTATCTGTAATGGTTGTAATACTCCATGTGAAGTATTAAAGTAATGAGCTACGATGATAAGAAGGTTTCTGCTGTTAGAAATCATTGCCACTAGAATCCAGGAACTCATGGCTCCTGCAGACTCTGCCAGTACTTAATGTCAGTACTCCTGAGCTGCATGCATTATGGGTTCAATATTTTGTGTGTTACCTGTTGGTTTCTGGTGTATGGATGAAGGTATCATACCTACTAATACAGGAGCATTTTGGAGAAGAGAGAAGAGATTTGGACTAAGTTCAAATAAAGATTAAAACTAAACAAAATACACCGTCTTGAATTCAAGGAAATTTAATGGAATCAGCTATATCTGAAAATAGAAGAAATGGAGAATGTGGGGCTCATTGCATTAATTCCTTGGAATTTGTAGTTTTTCTTGGTGTCTGTTCTGGACTGTGCAGAAGGGTAAGGATATATATGTGATTGCTCAGAAAAGATGTAAATTTTACATCTTAAACAGAACTGGGAGATGAAAAATATTCAAGACAACAGTATGTCTGACATGCTTTAATACGGGTGGACTAATTTGTTATGCTGCTCAGAAATTCTTTGTTCCAGAATCAAAATAACGGATCAAAGTAGTTAGTTGTTTACTAAAAGTCTTAGAAGGGCTTTATTCTTTAACAGAATGGGAACTGTTGGCTGTGGGTGAGCTGGAGAATATATTCACATGTATTCCTGGGGTGCTACATTTTTTCTTTAATGAGTGATCATAAACGCCTCTTTCACATGTCATGTCTAAAAATCTGATTTTACCACGAAGAATCTAGTGTGTGGCTTGGCGATTTCAGCCCTATTCTGTTGGTTTTAAAAACACAGTCTCTCCTCTGTCCTTAGGGAGAAAATTGTAGTGGTGGTGGTAGTGATGCTTGTCAGAAATAGCAGTCTGCACTGTTATCCTCTTTATGGACGTTACTGCTGTCCACAGTTCCTCTGATAATATGTGCTGGGGTATATATATGTGTGTGTGTGTATATATATAGCCCTCTGGGGTATATACGGCTCAGATTTGACTGGGTGAGAGGTTTGGACAGATGCAGCTGTACCACGTGATGAAGGAGGAGTTCACTGCACTAGCTCTCCTTATCCGGTACATTTGTGGATTTCCCAGTATAATTCAATTTCCCCCTCTGCTCCATGCATCAGAGTCCCAAAGGCTTTCAGCGGAACAGTATTGTTAAAACACATCTAAAATATATTGGGTGAATTAAAGAGCAGGTTATCGCCACTGATTATAGAGAGAGTTGAAACAATTAGCTTGGATATAGATGTTTACGGTGTAAAGTCTGTAAAGACTGGATAAATGAATATTACCCTAAGTGTAGGGGACCATGCATCTATTCATGTCTCATTTGACATTTACACCACACTCAGCACCAAGGCCAATAGGCTGCATCTTAAGACCCGCAAGGTTTATGTGAGGAGATAACATTTGCTTGACTACACACCACTAGGAATACGGGTTGCATTTCATCAGCCTGGTGTAAAATTAAATTTTGGGTCAATCATAGAAATCATAGCACAGCAGAGCTGGAAGAAAGCTCCAGATGACATGTGGTCAATCCCCCTGACCCTGTGGAGAGCTGATACTATCGTGGTTACGGCTGGCAGGTTTTTGTCACTGTTAGCACATAGGCTGGATGTCAGTCCTGCTGGAAGTTCCCTAGATACAGTGTCGCCTGATAAGGCAGACTTCTGTCCCTAAATTACAAAGCAGTTGCACATAAATGAAATAATAAGTACTAAATTAATATGAAGTATGAATATTTATCCAGTAATGAAGAAAATACTTTTAGCTTTGTGCTATTCATGTAGATGTTAAATTTTGTAAGCAGGGTGGTAGAGGAGCAACTTTAGGAGCAGGAGTACTTACTAAATAGTTTTTCAAAGGAAAAGGGTTCCTGTGATCTTACAGTGAGGTAATGAGCTCAATGATTTTACTATCTATCCTGTGTGGAGAGGGGATGCAGTGAAGTGGGTGATCGCAGGTTGTTCTGTCTTTTCCTTCACTTGTACATGCATGGAAAATTGACTTCTGAACCTGTGAATTTCTCTCATGAATTGTGGAGAGTAGGAGGAGTCCAAAACACACAACAAACAGAAAAAATATGATTGAAAAAAACTTTGTTTTCCTCCAGTTCTGAATCCTGGTTTAGAACTTCTGGAGTTGGCAGCACAACTAGAAGGTGAATTAATTATATGTAGCTTTATAACAATAAATCAATGAGTTTGAATAGAAGATTTGGGTGTATGGGAGCATTTTGATTTGTAGTGCCTGGTACCTGAAATTCATTTTGTCAGATGCAGGTTTGCGCTCTGCCTAACATAGGACTTTCTCATTTCCAGTGTTCTTGAGACATGGCTGAAATAAGATTAAATTCTTCCTGTTCTTATAATGGCAGTAGTTTTCTTCTCCTGTGTTACATATAGCAAAACCCAAGGAAGATCCCAGTCTTTCCAGAAGGATCCTGTGTTGTGATGGGTTGCATTGCTTTTTAGTGCTTCAGTTTCTCCAGCTACAAAATTGGTCTAACAGTGTTTAGCAGCCTGACATACCGGTATGAGCTTGGCTCATAAAAGTAGTACACAAAGGTTAAATGTAGCTCATTAGTAGAACTCGTGCTGTTGAGTAGCAGGGAAATAGTGAAGAGCATGCTAGATGGAATGGGATGGTGATGTTAATGGGACAGCTTCTTAAGATTACTTTATACTTGTTCACATTACTGTATTATATCTGAAAGAAGTCTACCTGTTTGGAACTTGAATTTTTTTTTAAAGAAAAAAGCAGAAAAAACCCAATGAGCTGCTGAGTTCCGCATGCGGCACCCTGTTGCATGGCCATATCCTGTGGGCAGGTTGTGTGAGCAGCCCTGGGCAGGCAGGCTCAGAGCAGAGCAGTGGAGAAATGCGGGTCAGGGCAGCCCTAGTACTTGCCCGAGTGGAGACCTGGAATTTGTTTCTATCCATGGTTTGCTGTTGCAGTTTAATAGAAGCACCTTTCAGGGACTTTGGGCTTTGATAATTTTCTAAGAGTCATCTCAAAGGACGATGACAGTAAGAATCACTGAAGAGAACCAATTAACATAATCTGGCAGGTAGGCTCTCCATGGAAATGCATCTTTTTTTGGAAGAGCTGAACACATTAAGAGTATTGAGAGTAAAATATTGCAGGAGTGAGAGTGCAAAACAGAAGGAATACACAGGAACATTTATTTTAAGCACAATTTAAGTCCAGGCAAAAAATGCTTAGGGTATAGGTGACTGGACTCAAATGACTATTTGTGGCATTACTTTTAATTGCTTTTGTAAGAAGCATTTTTCAGCCTGCAGGCAAACATTTGAAAAGCTCAGTCAGTCTAGGGGGAAAAGAGATTTCTGTGTGTGGCTATTTTTATTTATATTGCGTAATGTACAAACCATTTGTTCCCTGAATAAAAGTTTGTATTTAAAACAAATTAGAAAGTGGCTGGGAGGTTTTTATGAGGAAAGAAGTATATATGGATGGGTTGGTTTTCTGAACATGAGGGTTTTTTGTAGTTTCTTTATAATAGCTGGATTTCCCTTTAGGGTTTGCAGTGCAGTGTATACAATTATTTATGAGATACTGGAGTATGATAAATAGAGCATTCCAATATTAAAAAAACACCCAAAAATCCACCCAAAGAAACCTCAGGATTTGAATTACATGCCTGCTTTGTATTAACCCTGACCTTGATTATGAAACTCAGAATAATCAGAAATACAAAAGAAGTTATGCTGGTGATATATAGGTAAATTAGCAGAAGCATGTTTAATCTGATGGCCAGAGATGACAAATCTTGTTCTACCTTTTCCAAAATGATCCTCTATGCAATCATTGTAAATGTTCAATTTGTTCTTCATAAACCCTGAACTAGGAAATGCACTAGGAAAGAGATGCATCGAATAGGAATGTGTCACCAGGGTCAGTGAATCCAGTCCTACACAACTCTGTAAGAGACATTTAGTCTATAAAGGTCTACGGAGCAACCCTGCCTCAAGCCCACATGCTTCACAGCAGTCTGCATAAGCTGCACGCCTAAGAGGGGACCAAAAGCTGTAACCCTAATGTGTTCCCCATACCTGAGTGTTCTGCAGTGTCAGAAAAATATGAACAATACCACCCATGGTCACAGTTCCTTCCTCATAATTTAAAAGAAGGCTGACTACTTGGTTTTTTTACAAGAACTATTAAAAATGTTCAAGTTTATTCCTAAATACCCTTTAAAATATTTAAAAATGTTTTTAATGAGGTCTTTTTGCTCCCATGACGATGTTCTTGGGATGAGTTGTCTGCAACACACTCCCTACACCCTTCCTATGTCTTTAGGGGTTAGAATACCCTTCAGCTGGCCTTTTTCCATGTTGCTTAGGTCTAGCTTAGCTAGTCTCATACACTCAGCACGAGCTTTACCCTTCATTCACTTTGCACGTTCCAGGCTGTTGCATCTGTATCTCAAATATTTGCTGCACATGGCCTCTCTTCTTCTTCATCTTTGACACTGTATAAGAGATGATTGGTTCTGTGCTCTGCTGTGCAGATACATCTGGCACCTGTGGTCACAGTAAAGGAAGAGAACTGTGATGCTGCACACCAGCAGCTATGGGTGAGTATTCTCTCCTTGGCACCCCTCGGGAAAGAGCACTCTCTTCTGCAGCATAACTCCATATACAGATTTATTCCAGGTGCATCATCCAGGGTGTGAAGGAACATGCCAGGAGTAAAGTATGTCTAAACACCTACAGAGCCCCATGAACCAGTGTATTTGGGGTGGCTGTGACTTTGGATCCTTACCCTGCAACTGCTGAGGGAGGTGTCTTATGTGCCTGCAAAAGTGTGCAGACCAGAAAGCTGTGTCACAGGACTGCCTTAGAGCAACAGTTATTGCTCTAATAACGCTTTTTTCTTTTACTGTCATCTTGGGTTGGTTCTTATTTCTTGAGGGAGTACCTGGTATTTGGACACAAAGGTGATTTTTTTTTTTAAGTTGACTGTTTTTCAGTGAGCTTGTGAGTGTGTGTGAATGCGGCGTGTGTGTGAATGTGGTGCATGTGTGTATTCATTCTCTACTTTACCAGAGGACGGGGCATTGGAAAGGGCCAGAAACATTTTTCTTCTTTTAGAAGACAAAATGTGATAGAAAGGTCAGCAGTGGAAGAATACGTTCCCTTCATTAGACTTATTTCATGGTGTCTGCATTGGTCACTTCTGGAGCCAATATTAATTGGTGGATATTGTTCTGTGCATTTTAATATCAGAGTGATTGTTTTGCTATGTGGAACTTGTAGAAATCATAAAACTTAATGATGCTAAATAAAAAAAGCCTCAACTGCCAACAACCTCATTACATACCAAGCCAACTGAACGAACAAACATGTGCATAGAATAAACAGGCAGGATTGATTAATGCCTAGAAATGCACTGGCATTCAGAACAAAGCAGAATACAATTCAAACACAGAAGATTGCTGAAGCTCTTGGAACTTGCTTTAAAAATACAAAGCCAAGAAAATATATAGCTAAAAGGTAAAAAGCAGGCTAAACCTACCAGATATTCTGAAGAAGAGCATGTCACTTCTACGCTAACATTAAATAACAAGTTTGTTAATCTGAGAATCTGTATTTTCTATGTATGCGCAGAGCAGTGACACGTTGAACAGTGAGCAGAGACTCTCCTCTTTCCTTTGTTGCAGTTAGCTTTCATTTTTATGTGTTCATGCACTGTCACCGTTATTTTTGGCTTTTTGTGTACCAAGAATGGCTGGTAGTCAGAGAAGAATATTCCTACAGACTCTGTGGGATCCTGTGTCTTTTACAGACTGGATGTACAGCAGATACTGGAAACCTGTTCCAGGGTTAGGAGCAGGGATTGCAGTCCTGGTGGTCGCTGGGAACTGGAAGCTGCTGCCTCTCATGTAAGCAAGATGTGTGTGTCAGCAGCACCTTCCTCTGTGCGAGGATGCTGGCCTCCATCAGGCTCCCAGTGTCTGCCTGGCGTGGCACTGGGAGGACTGCAGAGGAGCTGCCTTTTGCAAAGGCAGGAAATAGCAAATCAGGTGATCGCCAGCATTTTGCCTCCCTAAGAGGCAGTGATGTATAATCATGAAGCCCACAGGATCTTTGCAAGTGTATAAAATCATCAGCTTGTAGCATGTGTACGAGGCAACATCACCTGCTGAAGCTCTGCACCTATTCCGAGTGTGTTATTGCATTAATTTCTTGGAATTTATGATTTTCCATTGCAACCTGTTCCATAATATGCAAAGAGGCCTCTGCACTTCGACTGACTGATTAGAAGAGAGCTGAGTAGCATCAGAATTTTTAAGATGAGTAACAACATGAGAAGAACTTAAAACCAAAATCATGACTGGTGTTAAATGACCAAAATATATGAGATAGATAAAATTAGTAAAGAGACAGTGCAGGACTAGGTTGTTCGGTCTTCAGGATCATCTTCTGACTCCCTTTTGGGAACTAGTTAGCTGCAGACATGGAGCAGGGACAATGCATCCTGCTGTTTCAGAGACCAGAAACAAGGCTTGGGGTGTCCCTGTCCTTGTTTTCAGCTTTGATGTCCAGATCACAAGCATTAATGGGTTGCTACAGCCTGTAGGTAGATGCTGGCCAGAAGTCTTGGCCTTATTTGTGTCTCTTAAAAACTGCTTCAGTGGAGTATTAAGAAATAACATTGCTT
Organism: Balaeniceps rex; assembly: GCA_013401315.1. Classification (NCBI taxonomy): domain Eukaryota; kingdom Metazoa; phylum Chordata; class Aves; order Pelecaniformes; family Balaenicipitidae; genus Balaeniceps; species Balaeniceps rex. The sequence continues at coordinate 13,736 of VYZW01041959.1, forward strand.
TTCTGTGATTAGTTATTTGGAGGCACTTCTATACATGCAAATAAAATGTATTATCTTGGCCAGTTCTCTGTGCTGTGCTTCACTGGGTCTTGCTGAAGGATGTTGCTTTTCACATTCTGAAATAGGGCTGGTCCTTAGCATTGTTGTTGATGTCTCTGGCCTCTGTGTTGTTGCTATGTTGAGTTATCATGGGAAATCAACCTGAAGGACATATAGTAGCATGAATCTGAAGTAAAGCCCAGTTTCTTTTCTAATTTTCTCCTCCTCTCTAATAATTCCTGGTTTTTTTTCTCTTTTCCCCGCGTTCAGCTCTGTGAGCCCCAACTCTCATCAGGAGAACTGGGACAGAGACAGATGTCAGAGTGATCTGAGGGAGGACTGGAACTAGTTTCGTTCTTGATTAGATATAGTTCAGATAAGAAATGATTCTTCAGCATGGATTATTTGTGTCTGGGAGGAGGTTAGCAATGACTACAAAGCAATGCATTAAGAAGACCGTATGCCATCCCTGTTCAGAAGAGCTTGGATGGCTGACTATACAGTCGGTTTGGTTACAAAAATGAATGGAAAACTTTTCCATAGCTGTCAGGTCACGCACAGACTTTTCAATATTCTTCTGCTACAAAGAAAAATAAAACAGCAATATTTTGGTTTTGTGTTCTTTTTGTTGTTTGTTGTTTTGTTGTGTTTGTTGCCTCATTTCTGGGCAGAATGTTTTAGCATCTCCTGTTACTTGAATATACAGCATGATCTCTCATTGGGATGCCTAATCATAGTATACCTGATCAGATATTCAGATTCAGTATTTTTGTCTCATGGGCACACCCTAATAAACGTGGAAGCTGAACTGTTCCTAAGAGAGAGGTATTTCTCAAATGCCTAAAGAACTGGTCTTATTATAGAGGGATTTATTTACTGCTACCTCTGCAACTTCTCATGTGAGCTTGGATGTTTTCTTCAGCCTTTCTGCACTTCACTTTCCATTTGTAAAATTAGCATGGCTAATTTGTCTGCTAGGAGGTGGATGAGCAAATACCAGTGGTGCTGCTGGGAATCTTCTGGCATTAACTGAGCTCCAAAATATAATGCTAAACAGTTTTTCCTTGGTTTTTTCCTACCTTGTATTTTTAAATTGTAAGATCTTCCAGTGTCGTGGCTTAACCCCAGTTGGCAACTAAGCACCATACAGCTGCTTGCTCACCCTCCCCTGCCTCAGTGGGATGGGGGAGAGAATTGGAAGGGCAAAAGTAAGTAAACTCGTGGGTTGAGATAAGAACAGTTTAATAACCGAAATATAATAATAACAACAACAACAACAATTATAGTGAAAAGGAAAACAACAAAAAGAGAAACAAAACCCAGGAAAAACAAGTGATGCAACCACTCACTACCCACCGACTGACACCCAGCCAGTCCCCAAGCAGCGATCGCTGCCCTCCAGCCAACTCCCCCCAGTTTATATACTGAGCATGACGTCATATGGTGTGGAATAGCCCTTTGGTCAGTTTGGATCAGCTGTCTTGGCTGTGCCCCCTCCCAGCTTCTTGTGCACCTGGCAGAGCGTGGGAAGCTGAAAAAGTCCTTGACTAGTCTAAGCACTACTTAGCAACAACTAAAACATCAGTGTGTTACCAACATTCTTCTCCTACTAAATCCAAAACACAGCACTATGCCAGCTACTAGGAAGAAAAGTAACTCTAACCCAGCTGAAACCAGGACATCGAGGATTCTCTCTTACCGCATAAACACCTAGTATAGTGGATCTCCAGCTTGACTGAGATCCCTAGAGATTATTCTAATACAGATAACAAGACATATTAATATATTGCAAGGGAAGGAGAGGAAGATTCAAAAGTCTTTCCCTCCATGTTTGTTTATGATGTGATCCATCTATTAAACTTTCCCATGCACATATCTGAAACTTGACATGCACACACCTAAAATTCTGCTCTTGCTGAGTCTGCTGCTTTCCCATTGCAGTCAGTTGGAGTTTTGCCACTGACTCCTGGCACAGTCAGAGCAAGGTCTGTCTGGGCATGGGGAGAGGAGCATGTGGCACCAGAGTCTCTACTCTATAAGAGTCTGTTCCCGTAAACCCTTGGGGACAGCTCTTCTGTCTGGTGATCCTTTCTCATCCCTCCTTATCTTTTATTTCATCTCAGCCCCAGGGGAAAGGTTCCTTCACAAGCCCTTTGCTCGCAGAAGGCACCTTAGCTGCCAACCCTTAACACTTACATGAAGAGGAGATTTGTTGACGTGAAATACATGCAAGATTCAGCAGGCATTATAAAATATTGAACAAATCTACACGAGAGAGACATGCATACAGAATTTCCCTCTAGTTCTCAATTCCTTAGTTCTCTCTCTGTGCTCTTGGCTTGTCTTGTTTCAGGGTAACACAACGGTATTTACATATTTTAATACATTATTTACATTTTCAGATCTTACTTTGGAGGAATTGCTATTGATGCCTAGATTTAATTAGCATAGGACTTGGTAACAGCTTAATAAAAATTATATTATAAGCCATTCATTATTCCTTGGGGAATATTAAGATTTCTTAGCAATGTCTCCAAAATTAATTAGTTTAAAACTGGTACTGTTCAGAACGAAGCTGGGAAACTTTGGTTTGTTTATTTTTAGGGTACAATTATGTTGAGTAGGTTTTTTACTTGAATTCAACTGTCTCAATTCAGAGCCATATTTCCATTATATACCATTACACATTTATTGATAAGCATACTGTAAAAGAAATCCTGTATTCTTTCCTGGAATCCAATGAACGCCTGTGAAAGATGAATTATGTTTCCAGAATGGTTGCAAACAAGAAGGTAAATGAGAGCTCAAATTGATTTCTATAATCAAATTTCAGTAAAAATATGGAATGATGATAATTCGTTCTGTGCCATAGAGAAATTAATTCCTGCTGTAACAATAGGAATTACAACAATCTAGTTTTGTTGGGAATATCTGAAAGGATGAATTTGTTCTTATGTAAATTTTGTAAAACTTTCAAGTTGAGGGTCCTTGCCTAGATTTGCTACTGTGTGAGTGCTACCTGGTTACACCTGTTCAGAGCCCTACCTTGGTTTTGACTGTGTCCAGAGCCACTACTGTCTTTGTAATAGCAAAAGTTGACATGAGTCTTTAAAGTATATTTGCAAAACTTTCCTCAAACATTTATCTTCCTTCTCCCATCCATGCCTTCCATTTAGTTTTTAAAACTAGAGATGTTGAATTAGTGACATACAATTCTTTTATCTTCCTCCCTTTTGTCCCTTTTTCCTACTTTTTGCTAGTGGAAGCAAACAACTGAATGGTTTCCTTTTTGTTTATTCTTTTTTTCTCAGTGGCATTTCAAGACTTCAACCTCCAAAAAGCTGTACTGTCAAAAAGGAGTATAGAAAAGTGATAAGAAAGCAACAAAAGAAAGTCTGAATGCTATTTAATCTGTTGCATTCAATTGCAAATAGGAGTGCAAGAAAAATGTGGCAAGGGGAGGAAGGATAAAAATCATGAAATTCTGTTGAAGCACATTTTCTTAGTTTTTGGTGGCAAGCTGGGCAGGAAATTTTATCCTTTGAGGATATTAGAATGATTGGGGAATTTTTAACATAAACACTTGTCTTTTCCCCTCTCCCCTTATGATTTGGGACTCCATATTATGTTTTAGCCTTTTCAGTGCCTCAACAAGAGGACAGAGCCCCAAAGGCCTTGTTTCTAATTTTGCTTAATACATAGGAATTGCTGGCCTGCTTGGAAAAGCTAGCTCTTTTGTTAAACTAGCGAATCTCATGGGCAGAGGAGATCATATATGAATTTTTAACCCATGGGGAGCAACAGGTTGTTGTAGAGAGGACTTCTGTGCTTACTTTGAGCTCCTGTTTTTATTTAGCTTATCACAGAGTCCAGCTCTGTTGTTGCATGGGGTAATGGGTTCTGACAGCAATTTGCCATTAGAAGCAACCACTTACCCATATCCTCTACCACAGACAGCAAAAATATGAATAGCAGTGCCAGCAGGTTTCTGGGCACTCTGTCTTCCTGATATTATTCATTAAATACAGCATATTTTCTCACAATTGGTCAACTACTGCTGTTAACAAATGGTTTATTACCACATTAACGTGCATTAATAGAGAGTCTTGTCTGTTAACTGCTGGAGATAACCAATTTCTCAAGCTTTATAGATTTCAGTAATCACTTTATGTAATGACATGTACAATTTTCTGTACTGAAAAAATGGGGAAGATTTTCAGAGACACGATTGTGAGAAGTATCTGGCAGTACTTGTGGCAGGCCCATACATGTGGCATTATTCTTTATTCAAAGTTGTCTGTTGCTCACAAGGCCTTCTGGAGTAACCACCTGAAAACGTTGGAGAAACATCTGTTGTTACTGGGCCAATGAAAAGGTTGATCTGAGAGCTTTAGGAACTAATGTCTGTTTCCTGAAGATTACAGATACTCAGGTCTTCTCAAGATTTATGATGGTAAGTTTTATCTCAGTCTAGATGGGTTTTGTAGAGTAGAAGGCTATATTTGATATCATACTTGATGCTTAATAATAATATTTGGTATTTGAAAATGACTCAGGATTCCTGAACTACTGCCAGGGTAAAGTGCTCACTGAAGAGAATCAAGGTACTGAAACAGAGAGACAGACAAAGAACCACTTGGCCAAATACCACCTGGTACCCCAGAACCTATTGTTGATATGTCTAATCAACAATATGCATCTTCTTCATTTTCCCTGTTAATGGACCCATTAATTCTGAAGTGGATGATAAGGACAGTGTCTGTGAGGATGAGTGCCTGGTGTATGCTTCATGGTGTAGAAAACAAGGAGGACAAGCAAAGAGAATTCAAAGCTCCCCTGAATACTGAAGTGATGGACAAGGTGTGGCAAGAAGAATCCCTGCTCAAAAAACACACTCACTTTAAACACTGCTTTCATTGGTATGCACTTGCATACTTTCAGAGAGCCTCATGCCAGACACATGCTGCTCTGCATGCACCCATGTGCATATGGGCATTAGCCCGTATGCAAGAATAGAGAGAATTTTTATAGAAGAGGAGGAGTGAAGAATGAAGCCTGTGTTTTCCATTGCCCTATCCCATCACCCAGCCACAAATATGTGTAGTAGGAAAAGGCAGGCTCAACACTTCATGATGCAATGAGAGTAAGGACTGTGAGTGTGGTATAGGGTGTGAAAATTAATATTCAAAGCCAGCTAAAGCCACACAGTTGCTTTTGCAGGGGTGGTGAGCAATATGTATGTAACCTCCTTCTCAGCACTCCAGAAAGAAAATTCAAATTTATTCCCATCTAGTTCGTGAAGTAAGTAACAGTAATATAAGAGGAGTAGATGATCTGTAGGGTTCACTTTAATAATATTTCCCTTCTCTCCAAAGGATTTTTTGAGTTTGTCAAAGAGTCAAGATATTATGCAGATAGTTTAGAAAGTAGCATTCTCATGAATATAAAATCATTGCCTAGATGAAGATGCTGAACAGTTGTTGTGAGACCAAGGGCAGTAGTCTGTGATGTCCTCCATCATACTGCACTGTGCAAGTCATCCTTCCCCTGTACTCGGCACTGGTGAGGCAGC